>BQNB010090932.1:0-19278 GCA_026074375.1 Tanacetum coccineum
CCCTGAAAGGGATTTATCACTGGATGAATGACCTCCTTGATTCCCATTAGAACTTTCTAGAATAGAATCAGGAATATAAGTAGAAGGTAAAGGTCTAGCAAATAGGTCAGACTGAGGCTCAACAATGGCTTCACTTGGGTGAGGAGGAGAGGGTGTAGGTTGTGCTTCAGATGGTCTCTCTGAAATGGCACCCTCATCCTCAGTTGGTTGTACCAACATAAAAGCAAATAAAGGTGTGATTTTCCCTGAAAAATGTTTACCCTTTTTAACCATAAAGGAGAAAACTTTACTTGTCAAAGCATTTACAGGAAAATGATCTAAAGGTACTTGTACAAACTATACAAACTATACAACAAATCATATTACCTCCCCTTAACTAATGCAGCTTATGGATTGATCATCCCAAGAGAAACAACCAAGAACTGGAACCTACTAACATCAAATGCCTTGGTTAAAAGATCAGCTACATTATCATCAGTGTGGATTTTAAGCACCTGTATAAGTTTTTTCTCATAAGCATCCCTGATGAAGTGATGCCTAATTGCAATATGCTTTGTTTGGGAGTGATATACTGGATTCTTGACAATGCAAATAGTACTTTCATTATCAATGTAGATTTTTGTGTTCATGAAATTGAACCCAAAATCTAACATTTGATTTTGAATCCACAAAACTTGTCCACAACAATTTACAGCAGCAACATATTCTGCCTCTGTTGTAGAAGTAGCCACAATTGTCTGCTTTTTGCATTGCCAAGAAATAAGTCTCCTGCCAAGACATTGACAACCTCTTGTTGTGGATTTCCTGTCAAGATTTGCTCCAGCATAATCACTATCTGAGTAGGCTTCCAGGTCAAATGAGGACACTCTAGGATACCAAAAGCCCAGTTTGGGTTTGCCCTTTAGATACCTAAAAATTCTCTTGACAGCACTTAGATGGGAGGTTTTTGGAGTGACCTGAAACCTAGAACAAGCACATATTGCAAACATAATATCAGGCCTAGAAGCAGTCAAGTACATTAAAGAACCAATCATGGATCTATAAAGATGGACATCCACATCACTGGCTTCCTCATCCTTGACTAAAGGCTTCTGGGTCTCAATTGGTGTACTAGCAGTCTTAACATTGACAAAGTCAAACTTCTTCAGGATTTCTGCAACATATTTATCCTGACTTATAAAGATACCATCTGCTTTATGTTTGACTTGTAATACAAGAAAGAAAGTGAGCTCCTATCCATAAACTCAATCGAAAATCTACTCTTATTAATGCCTCAAATTCATCACACCAAGATTTTCTTTGTAGAACCAAATATGATATCATCCACATAAACTTGTACTAATATGATATCATGTTTGTCCTTCTTAATGAAAAGAGTCTTGTCAGTTTATTTTTATTTTTATTAAAGTTTCCTCTTTTGTATCCATTCTTCAACACAAGAAAGTATAAAAAAATAAAAAAAAAAAAAAAAAAAAAAAAAAAAAAAAGATAAAGTAGCATACCAGGCTCTAGGAGCTTGGTGTAACCCATAGAGAGCTTTCACCACTTTGTAGACCTTCTGAGGATATTTAGGATCTAGAAAACTTGGTGGTTGAGACACATAGACCTCCTCATCAATTTTGCCATAAAGGAAGGCACTTTTCACATCCATTTGATAGACTATGAAGCCCATGTAAGAGGCAAAGGCTAAAAAGATCCTAATGGCTTCAATCCTGACCACAGGAGCAAAACCTCATCATAATCTATCCCTTCCTCTTGCCTATGTCCCTGAGCAACTAACCTTGCTTTATTTCTGACCACGACTCCTCTCTCATCCTTCTTATTTCTATAAACCCATTTTGTTCCAATTGTTCTTCCCATAAGGTAAATCTACAAGAATCCAAACTTTCTGAATCTTAAACTGCAGCAATTCTTCCTTAGCATCAACCCAACTTTCATCTTCAAGTGCTTCAGAGATCTTCTTGGGTTCATTTTGAGACAAGAAACAAGCAAATAAACAATGCTGGAAGTCCTTATGATTATTTCTCCTTTGCTTTTGAACATAACTTACAAAAGCATAGGCTCCAGAACTGTTAGTCACTTTACTTCTTGTTTAAACAGCTGATTGTGGATCTTCAAGAATTAAAGTTGAAGGATGAATAGAGTTAATCCTTGATGTGGGAATAGGACTAACATTCACAGCAGTTTCTAAATTTGTGAAGTCAGCCACTGCACCCTCATCATCATAAGATGAATTGGTAAAAATACCATCAGTAGGATGTTCATAAATGTCCTCTAGTGCAGGTATTTCTGAATCATCTTGTTTCACGTTGGTGGATTATTGAAGGATAGTCCACCATAAGACTGGCAGTAACTAACTGGTGTGGCTAACAGTATTAACATTTAGTACTGCTAGCTTTAGCAGCTCCTCATTAAGCCCAAATTCTAGTTTCTTGAGCAAACTCCCTTCCTAAGACTTCAGCTTCATCATAGCCCCTTTTCAGCCTTCTTAAGTCTTTCAAGTTCATCCAAAAAGACTTGATCTTCTTTATCTACTGTATGCTCATTTGTTTTTAAATCAGGATGTTTGTTAGATGCTTCACCTGCATCCTTTGCTGTTGATCTCTTGATTGTTGAAGAATAAGAAGACCATATAGGCAGTATAAAGTAGTCCTGAGCAGATTTATCCTCTTTTTTATAATCACATGCATCAATTTTATCTTGTGTACCTGCATTGTGATTAGCTTCTTGTGGACCTGCATGTTTGTTAGCTTGATTCTCTGATCTCACATGTTGATAATTCATTGAATCAGTTAAATAATCAAGATCAAACAGCCAAGTTGGTCCTTTTCCTGCAACATTTGGTTTATTTTCTAAAAAGGTTATGTGCAGGTTTTCCTCAACCCTCTTGGTTTCTAAGTTGTATACCCTAAAAGCCTTGCTTTGTAGAGAATACCCAACTAAAAACCCTTCATTTGATTTCCCATCAAACTTGCCAGATGGTCAATGGTATTCAAGATGGTTACATGGCACCCAAAAGGTCTGATGTAGCTTATGATTGGTATTTTACCAGTTACAAGTTCATAAGGTGTCTTATTATGAGGCTTGGTCACTAATACCCGATTAAGAACATAACAAGCAGTACTAACTGCTTCAGCCCAAAAAGTGTTAGGTAAAAATGAATCTGCTAGCATAGTTCTAGCAGCCTCAATAAGGGTCCTGTTCTTTTTTTCAGCAACTCCATTTTGTTATGGAGTTCTGGCATTACTGTATTCCCTCTTGATCACTTTTGACCCACAGAATTCAATAAAATCCCTGTTCTTAAATTCTGTATCATTATCACATCTAATTGTTTTAACCTTTTGATTTAATTGGTTCTCTATTTGTCTTATAAAGTCCTTAAGGATTCCACTAGTTTCATCCTTAGTTCTTAAGAAGAACACCCAACTAAACCTGCTAAAATCATCAGTGATAACTAGGTAATAAGTCTTATGGTTTAAGCTCCTTACAGATGTAGGTCCAAACAAATCCATATGAAGAAGCTGTAAGGAGTGACTAATATAGCTCACTGTTTTGGCCTTATAGAAGGCCTTGTGTTGCTTTCCTTTCTGACAAGCAACACAAGTGTAGTCATTTTGAAAAATCTTTGAAGGTAAACCTCTTACAAGATTTCCCTTCACAAGTTTGTTTAAGTTTTTAAAGTTAACATGGACCCCAACTCCTCTTATGTCCATTTGTTAGATTCATCAATTGTACCTTTGCAAATTAAACAAGCTAAACCTCTGAAGGACCAATGTTCTCAAAATTGAAAACTGTACAATTGTTTTGTCTAGGGATGCTAAGTAAATACTTGACTTTCATCAGGTAACTTTAAATTTAGGAGACAAAACAAGACCGTCAGAGTCCAATGAAAAGAACTTTGTTCTTCATGTACACATATCCGAGACACAGAAAAGAAGATTAAATGCTGAAGTTCTTTCACAAGCACACATCCTCAAATCTAACTTTTCTGTTTTTATTTTACCTTTACCAGTTTTAGTACCCTTTACTTCACACAAAAGCAACAGGGCCACATTTAAGCCTTGATACTCAAGCAGATAGCCATATTTCAGTCATGTGCCTAAAACATCCACTATCAACAATCCCTTTGTGCTTTAGAGCTCTGTGTGGATAATCCTGCACATCAAATAAAAGAGATTAGATTCTCTTAGGGACCCAAGCTTGTTTAGGCTTGAGTCTGCCTAGTGGATCTTTGAAAGTGAAACAATTTCTAAGACTGGATCCACCATTGTATTTGGAGACATTGTGCCAGATGTGGTGACTTTGGGGTCTCCAATTACAACCTGTTGAGGGCTTAACAGCAGTTTCCCTTTTTCCCCCAACAGCACTAACTGCATTCAACTTAGCAGTATTAACCTTTTGTTTTGAAAAAATTGTTCTAAGTGCTGTTGTGTTATTGAAAGGCCTTGAAAATGGTGAATGAGTTTTATAAAAAATATTTGTTAGTCTAACTCTATTCACAATAGGCTTAACAGTATTAACTTTGATAGCAACATTAGTTGGTACTGCCTGTCTGTTAAAATCATGCCTAGTAGTACTAACTTTGTTAGTACCGCTAGCTCTAGCAGTATTAACTAGAATTTTGCCAGTTCTAGTTAGTACTGCTGTTGGAACAAATTGGTTTTTATGATTCACTCTTTGCACATTGTTCCAAATGGGTCTAATCTCCCTTTGACTAGACTTCTTTCTCATGCTATTGTTTAACTCAGCTTGTTTAGCCATCTTCTTTTCATGAAAAATCACAACTCATCTAATTAGATGACTAAAATCTTTCGCGATACAAAACTTGGCTCTTGAGTAAACCCATATCCCCAACCCCTGTCTTATAAAACTCTAGGATATTTACTATGTGTGAATTGATTCTGAACAGTTTCCCTAAGAGTTTTTACTTGCTTATTAATACTAGCAAAACTAGGTTGTTCATGTCTTTTTGTAGGTTGAGACACATGGTCATCTTCATTATCTGATTCATACTCCTCAATTATAGGAGCATCAGACCAAACCTTAGGTTGATCTACTACTTTGGGTTCAGTGACAGTTGGTTCAAGCAAAGATTCATGTGTTTGAACACTACACTCTGATTCACAAGTTTCAAAGTCATTGGTTTGAGTTTCAGTTTCACTAGGTTGAGAGTGTTTTGGACCATATGTAAATTGAGAGTAATCTATTTCTACATCAGGTCTAGATGGCATGTAATTCCCTGTCATGGGTGGGGGTACAACATGTATTCCTCCTGCTGTAACAAGCCTATCATACAAAGGCTGATTTTCTAAATCACTTTCCTTATTCATAAATACACTTTGTAAAACTTCATTTTCATAACTCAAGATGACCATCCATATCTGTAATTTCACCCGAAAACCAGCCCAAATTTATCATTAGCACTCATCTGAGTATTTAGCAGTTTATCAAGATTTTTAGAAGAGTTGTGCCATTTTTCTACTTTAGCTTTTAAATCTTCTTTTACTTTTTCAGCTTCTGCCAATAGTTTCTTATGGTATGTAAGGACATCAGTTTTATCATCTAAGTCTATTTTCATAAACCTTATCATTTTCTCATACCAAAGTTGACCTTGTTGATGAGCAACTAATTGTGCTTCTACTTTCTTTAAAGCTTGAGTATATGCCTATATTTCTATACTGACATCTCCAAGTTGTTCCCTTTGTTCATCATATAATTTTTTAAGTTTAACATAAGACTATTATACATCTTTAGAATAAGAAGTTACGATGTGTCTGAACATGAACTGTTGAAAGCCATAAAAGCATAGTTGTCTTGCTTATCTTCTGAGTGACTGGTCCAATCTACACATCCTCCAATCAGAGTCAATCAAAAGATTTGATTTCCTCCTTCTTCCCAAGTCTTTTGCTATTATCATTAGCTTTATTCTTCTTTGACTCTTCATTGCCACCAAATCTAGATTTTATGGCTTCCCACATCTCCTTTGCATCTGTCATCTTGTGAAACTTTGCTAGGTGATCTTCTGGTAAAGCAAGGAGTAAAGTGGTCCTTGCTTTTCTCTGTCTTTCCCTAGCTAGGGTTTCTTCAGCAGTCTTGGGTGGCAACACCTTTATTATCCCATGAGTATTTGTAGAGACGTTCACAGGACCATTACCTTTTTGAATGACTTCCCATAAAGGATAGTCTGTATGAGCTAGGTAATGCTCCATTTTCATAGTCCAAACATCATATTCTTCCTTTTTGAGAATAGGGAGTTTTATGGTGGACATGGTGTGAGGGGCTTGTGCTACAACTGGTGTTTGTGATTGTGGTAGAGGTGGTGGTGGAGGTGGAGCATTAGCATCTGATCCAAACATGATTAGTTTTTAAAGAGTAAGGGTTTATGAAACAGATGTGATTTGGTTCTTCTTATTCAGAGTTTCTCTTCAGGCTCTGATACCACTTGTGAGTCCCAAACTGAACAGATCTTTGCAGCCTGCTAAGGGTGATGATTAGCCAAATTGTTATAATTAAGTTTGGGGTACTATAGAGAAAACACTGACTATGAACACTTATTGTATATGCGGAATCTACACAATAGTATTAAGAAGAACAATAAAAATCTAAACTTTGATTTCTATTAATCTGTTAAAGTGATTACAGATTACTAACTATGAGATATGATTGTATGAGATGTATATTAAACTTATCTCTAACTATGTCGTGAGGGATCCTTTTATAGACTAAGGATAAACCCTAACAGACTTACAAAATGCATAAAAGATAATACATATCTTTTCCTATAATATCTCATACATATCTCTTAAATGGTACTAACTATTTTCTACTAACAGTACTAACTAACTGATCAGTACTTAACACTTTGTACTGTCAGTACTAACTATAACTATCAGTACTAACTAGAATCACTAACAGTACTAAGTTAGAAAAACCTTTATTGTATTAAAATATAAAGAACTGCCAAGAGCAATGTGTTAACATAACCAACACTATTAACGTACTTATCAACATAGATACTTCCTTGATTATAAAAAAGATAGGGGTTGGTGCATGTTATGATTCATTTATATTATCATATGAATTTTTACAAGAAAATAAATATAAGGAGCTTGTTGTGCTCTCCTGGTTCGCATGAGAAGGTATGAATAATAATTTGATATTTGTTCGCAATATCGTTACCATAAGTGAACACAACATGCTCGCATTTAATGTCCATGAATAACGCACCATTACAAAGTAAATAACACGATATAAAGAAATGTATTTAAGTATAACGATACTAATAAGATATGGTACCGTCGAACTGGGGGTGGGGGGGTATAGTAGTGTGATACCTTTTTCGATTGTGTTAAAGTTTCGTGGTGACCTGATTTATGTATTCATTTATACATTGTGTTTGACGCATGTAACGAAAGAGAGCAAATAAGCTTTCATGTTATGTTGTGGGACTAAATATCCGTGAGACAGGTATTTGGTATAAATTAAAGTGGGAACAATAAGGGGTAATAGACATAACACTCTTTTGGCTTCGACGGACGGCTGATCACCTCCGCTTGATGTATATAGTCAATGTTTATTACTCTACTGGTTGTAGAGAAATTATTATGTGACTCGGATGCCAGTCGGATAACACCTATCGGCTAGGGCATGATCAATGTCTACTGGTTGTAAACAAATTATTATGTGACTCGGATGCCAGCTGGATAACACCTACCGGTTGGGGCGTAGTCAATGTCTACTGAACGTAGACAAATTATTATGTAGCTCAGATGCCAGCCGGATAACACCTACCGGCTGGGGCGTAGTCAATGTCTAATGGTTGTAGACAAATTATTATGTGACTCAGATGCCAGCCGGATAACACCTACCGGTTGGGGCGTAGTCAATGTCTACTGAACGTAGACAAATTATTATGTGGCTCGAATGCCAGCTGGATAACACCTAGCGGCTGGGGTGTGGTCAATGTCTACTAGTTGTAGATAAATTATTATGTGACTCGGATGCCAGCCGGATAATACCTACCGACTAGGGCGTGATCAATGTCTACCGATATAGACAAATTATTATGTGGCTCGGATACCATCCGGTTCAGCAACACCTATCGGCTGGGGCGTAGTCAATGTCTACTAATATCCACAAATTATTGTGTGACTCGGCGGATGGCTCGCTACCTCCGACCAAAAATTTTCGTTTTGTACGTGGGAATAGATAAAGTATTATGTGATCCCCAACGGACCGCTAATCCCCTCCGTTGGTATAAGTGGCCAATATCTATGTATTGGGAAAATTTGAATGGGAATAGATAAAGTATTATGTGACTCCGGTCGGACCGCTAATCTCCTCCGGTCGAAACGTGTAGTCAATATCTATGTCCCCGGAAAATAAGGAAAGGTGGAAGAAACAACAGAATGGTAAAAAATACATATATATTGTAAACAAAACATATCTTATCATCATATGTTCTCGATCGGTATACCTTGCAGGTGCACAATCCTCATGCAAAAAGAAAGCCGAGCGGCAGAAAATAATGGCGTAGAAACTACAATATGAAGTTCGAGTCTAGCATCATTGATCAAAGATCTAACAATACTAGACTGGGGGGACATGGTGATGTTTCTGGTCCGATGGACCCGATTTGTCTAATAAAGCACCAACTTGTAAGTTTCGGTAAGTTTTCTTCGGTAGCGTTTGAGATGTGGCTAGACATAAAATTTCACTAAGCCATGAGGTGAAGACAATGGATGAAGAGCACACCACATTTACCTCCACACAAAAGACACATCGATATGACACCCAAGTAAGAAGGCCGTTGTTTAAGTATTTCGTACGGCGTTGATGCGCACAATAAAGTATAACATCATTGACCGTTAGTCAATAATACTATACTGGGGGGACATGATGACGTATGTGGTCTAACAGACCTAATCCGTCTAAAGGAACACCGGTATGCGCCACTTGGTAGATTGTACGAAGTTAGATGATTGGATGGACGGTGTCGGATGAACGGCCTGTTTGGATACTAGGCACATGATGCTAGGCCCAGGATGCTAGGCACAAAATGCTAGGCACAGGACGCTAGGCACATGATGCTAGGCCCAGGATGCTAGGCACAGAACGCTAGGCACATGACGCTAAGCACAAGATGCTAGGCCCAGGACGCTAGGCCGAGGACGGGAAGCGTCAGATGGACGACCCCGAATGAACGACGCTTCAAGATGGCGGTCGCGTCTGGACAAAGACTGGATGGAAAGCACTGCATTAACCACCAGGTTATAGCCATGTGCGCATGCGCACCTGCCACCCAGATATTAAGGAATATGCTCCCCCAATTTTAAGGGATATGTCCCCTATGATGATGTCATCTACAGTGTTTAAGGTACTATAAATACCACCACCTATTGTGGTAAAACATATACTATTTGATCTCTCTATACTTGTATGTTCATAGTATATGCATAATATCTCTAGTAGAGTTCTGACTTGACCGTCGAATGATGGTTCCCGGGGCTTCGGCCTCGGGTCACCTTCTAACGGGTTCTCTTTTGTTTGTAGCACACTTCTATGCTCGGGATAAGGATGGATGGCAAATCCAAACACTATTAACTAAAGTGTTCTTATCTAAACAGCTTATAATTGCTTATTTATGAGCATAAAAGTAAGAAATCCCGAACACCTTAAAAAAGTAGCTAAATAAGCAGATAAGCACTTAAAAAAGCAATCCCAAAACACCTTATTAAGTAATCAACTTATTTGACTTGCTTATACATATTCAAACACAACTTATAATCCCAACCTTCAAACAACTTATTCTAACCGCACCATATTTCTAACAAATTAGTCAATAATGTTTAACAATTGTACAAATAATCAAAGAACCCAAAACATGGCTACACAGAAAACAATAAACCTTAAAATCAAATGAGAACCTTAAAAATAAAATTCCTACATAATTATAAACAAATGTTAAAAGAACTTTAGCATATAATTTGGGAGCGACCGCATATGAGCCCGTGCATGTTTTGAGTGTTTTGATCGGAAGAAGCCTCAAGAAGAGGCGAGAGAGAAAGAAGTGGGTGAGAGATTTGATGATGGAGAGAAGAACACGTATAAATGATACGTGTCTATCGGGTATGCAAAATTAATGAAGATCCGGTCAGGGTCGGGCCGCGAAAGTTAATACAACCCGACGCATTAAATTAGCAATCATGGGTTTTGTATGTTTTATATAATTTATAAATTATCATAATTAAATCTAATTTTATTTAAATAAACATAAAATTTTCTTTTATGGTAACTAGGGGTGAAATTTTTGACACGACACGATAAACGACACAAATCCGAAACGAAGTTAAACATGTTTAGGTTCAGGATAAATAGGTTTGGGTCAAAAACGGATCAACCCGTCTAATAAACGGGTCATGTTTGGTTGACTAGATATTAAACAGGTCAACCCGTGAACCGGTTTAATATATATATATATAAGCCTCTAAATATAGAATTTATAGATTGGATTTTATGTTGATTTTGGATTAAATGTATTTTTTTATGTACTTAATATTAGTGAATTATGATTATAACTTAAATATTCTTTACATTTCGTATAGTAATTTACTAATTTGTATGTTGTGTTTATCATTTTTTATGTCATAATGTCTTTTTTTCATTTAATTTAGCTAAATCGACAAACAACAAACCTTATTCACAGCTTGACCTATTTACTCAAACATGTTAAATAAGTCACAAACGAGCTACACAACTTATGGTTGAGTTTCTTGATACGATTAATAAATGAGTCATGTTTAGGTAGAGATTATAATAACCCGTCAACCGGCTAACGTAAAAAGGTCAACCCATAAACAACTCGATTGTGACTCCTAATAATAACATTAAACATTGTAATAAAGCACCCGTTAAAAAAACTCAATATATAAATAATCCAGTGGAGGCATATTTAGGGAGCTGGTGCATAATATTATTTTAACACTCAAGTGTGGTGCATGTTCCTATGCATAAAACTGATTATCTGTTTTATCTGTTACTTGAAGATTATATAATTACTCCGTCGTAAAGTTAGTATGATTAGGCTTAGAGTTGGTGTTGATATCACTGGAGATGACCTTTTTAATTGATTGTTTTGAATAACAAACCTTAAACCTGTCGCACTTTACTCATGCGCGCAATCAGTTGACAACCCAGCATATAACTCGATCGTTTTCTAAGATGAATCGAACACCTTGAATGGTTAAATCTTTTGTATTTGCTTTTGTCCCATTAACGTCTTGTATTCGCTTTGTTACGGGTTGAGTTTACATTTTAAAGGTCTTAGCTTTTTTAATTCTTGTTATAAATTCACTCGCAGTTTGATATTGTTATAACCCACAACCCAGCCCCAGTGCTACATATATGAATTGTTTTAATTATAGTTTGCCAACTTTGGTAATATATACACGATTTAGGATCAAATGCATCTAATATATATATACATTTCTTTGTACATTTTAAGTTATGGGCTGCACTTTATTTAATGACTCAAATATATATGTCAATCGGAGTTCTTCGATTTGAAATAAAGTCTACATTTTAAACATGCTCCTTTTCAAAACCATCATAACCAAAAATGTGTTTCCGGCGCACCTTTAAAAATAGCAACTTAAAAGAAAAAGAAACAAACCCTGCAGAAAGCTATTTAATGCCACTTTTTTTTGATAAAACGGCAGTTTTTTATAAAATAAAAAAACATATGCAGAATTCAACTAGTACTTGTGAAAAATTTACTGATTTAGTAATTCGACTCGCATAATATCTAGTCATAAATAGTTTAAGAGATAAGTAACAATTAAAATATGATAACTGAAACATAGTAAATCTTCAAATATGATCTCTATGGTAGTGTGGTTTTTTATTTTTGTTGTTAGGTTTTTGATTCTATATGTCAACCAACAAAAGAATCCTATTTCGACAGAAGACGCTTGAAATATAATATTGTGGTACGTACTCTCTACTCAAGGTCATCCGAAATGTGATTCAAGGTCATCTTCCAGAACATGTGATTGGTCCTTACGTGCTTTGCTTTGACCATACATCGAAGACTGTAATTAAAATATTAGACAAATTGGCACGGTGCTGAATTTACACGTGCTTGTGCTGAATAGACAACATAAATGAAAAATCAAGTCTTCAGGTTCCTATATAAAACATTAAGGATTTATTCATTCGAATCAATACGAAATTTTTACAAAGATTTATTCTCACTGATAATCAATTATCAATGTCTCAGATAGATATGGATATGACACAAGGATGGCTAGCAGAACTGGTAATTAAGCCACTTATACAGCCATACAGGGTTCTTAGTGTAGCTGCTTATTTATTTGTTTTAATCGCTTGCGTCCTGTCTATATTGTAGGAAATGGAGGATCCAGGATACATGAGCTGTGATCAGACGGACATACTCTACGACGATATTGATAACTTCAGTCTTGATTCATTTTACTCACATATCTATACAGAAAAGATGACGAATATCAATCAAACTTCTCTGACTCGCCAGTCTGAAGTAAATAATCCTAGCTATCAAGAAAAGTGTGGTAGTACTATTAACAAAATCTCTACAACTCTTGAGCCCCTTATTCCTCCCAATCTTTCCTCATCCAAAACTTTTACCTTATCATTTGGAGATCTAAAACCGAAAGATGAGCCCTTCCAGTTTCATGACTTGCTTGGGTATGAAGCTGCCCATACCACAAAGGTTTCAATCACTCTCAGGAACCCGATTCAGGCACAAGATCATGTTTTGGCAGAAAGGAAGAGAAGAGAAAGGTTGAACCGGAAGTTCATTACTTTGTCCAACGTACTTCCTAACCTTAAAAAGGTACACTATCACATTCTTTAGAAACTGATTGTTTTCTACTTGATCAATGCAATTGTAATTAGTTATCACCATGGCCATCATGAGCTTATAAATGAACTAACAGTCACATGTTTTAGATGGATAAGGCATCTATGTTGGAAGATGCGTCAAATTACATAAAAGAACTTGAAGGTCGCGTGAAGGAACTCGAAGGAACACTAGAAAGTAATAAAAGAAAGAATGTTGATCATAAATCTGTTATTTCCATGAAGAGATCTAAACCTAGTTCTAGCGATGATGAATACTATTTGCGTGATGAACCAACAATCTCTGGAGAGAGTACTGCACCTTGCAAGACGACTCCTGAGATTGAAGCCTATATATTAGGAAACACTCTGACAGTTAGTATCCAGTGCCAGAAAAATCATTCTTCCTTTATGAAAGCACTAACTCAGATGGAAAAGCTTGGACTATCAATCATCAGCAGCAGTTCCATGCCATTTGCTAACACCCACCTTATTATCACCATTATTGCTCAGGTACAAAAAATTTATAAAGCCTGCAATCATAGTACCATATAGTTCTTGATCATTCATCTTGATTAATTCTTTTCAAAATATAATATTTCCAATCTCGTCAAAAATAATTTCAACTCTAAAAGTGTGATTTTGTTTAATTGTGCAGATTGTGGATGACTTCTCTATGACAACAACAGAACTTGTGAAGAACCTTCAACAATCAATATGAATTGAAGCTGAGATAATTGTGTTTCCTTTCTCCAAGTATTCAAGGTCGTCAACTATTCAGTTTCATGCCATTTTCTTAGTTCAGAGAGGAAAGTTGAGAGCATTCTCATCCCGTGGTTGGGTTTTTTGAAGTAGTCAGAAGAAGTATCACTGTAGCTCAATTTGTAATAAGTTTTTGGTAGATAATTTCTTCCTACTCAGTTTTTCACAATGGGTTTTTTATTTTCATCTTTTTGCGAGGTTGACCTTGTTCATTGATTTACCCTTGTGATATGTGTACGAATAACCAACCTCCCCCCCTCATCTCTTCATTTCGCTTGTATCTTATTATGGTTTAAGTTTCTGTACGTTAATGACGATCTATCCAAGATTTCGTATACAGTCTCTTTAATTTTACTTAACAAAGTCCAGGGTTTGGTTATATTGTTCCCGTCATTGATAGCTGATCAAATGAAAAGTCATGCAAGGACTTCTCCGTTCAGAATTTTCTTTTATCATTTGCATCCTCCTAATACACTTTTATACACTTCTTAATCTCTATATACAAATTTACAGCAATCAAATCTACAAATCCAACACATATCACAACCAAATATCAATGTTCTCTAACGCCACCATCCAAACCTACCTTTCCCGATCGGCCACTATCGACTACCACTGAGTCACAACCATCGAAGGCTGACAGCCACGAGCCATGTCGAAAATTTGTAGAAAACTACAGTAAATTGATTTAGATTTTCAAAATAGAATAAAAAATACCCAATTTCGGATCTGCTTGTATTTGCGTATGTGAATCACAAGAACCCAAGCGAATTTAAAACCCAATTCTCACTTTCACAATAGAATCAAAATAAAACAGAAGTCCATGTGGTGTTTTCGGGAAAGTGAAGGTTGTTATCGGATCTAGTGGTTGCCAAAAAATTGTTGTGGGAGGGAGCGAGTGTGGATGAAGGCAGTGGCGGATCTAGAAATTCAGAATATGGTAAGCACAATTTTAGTAGACTATCAATAAATTTGGTTTTCCGAGTTTGGGCTTTTTTGGGTCGGGTTTTCGGGGTTGGCTTGTAGCGGTGTTGATCCAATAAAAATGGTAACAACGTCAAGACCTAAATTAATATTTTAAATATTGTTTAATTTTTAAACTTTTATTATTTTTCGTTTATAACAATAATTTTTTTTCTCGGAATAACTACGAATTGAACCATAAGTTTTGCATTGATGGTCGAATCAAAAATCAAGATTTTGCAAGTATAAATTATTTGTCATTACACATCGTCGTTTTGCGCGGGTTAACATTAAATGTGAGAAAAAGACAAGTTTTCAAATATACTATTAAACTAACAAACTAAAAGCAAAATATCATTACTCTTATATACATTTCACAAATGTTTGACTACCCTTTGACCATGCTACAGTGCCAACCACAGTGGGTCAAAAAATTAGCCCACAATCTGGCCCAACTTCTGACCCAAACTAAAAAAAAAAAAATTATAAAACGCTACAGTGCCAACCAAAGTAGGCCAAAACAATAGCCCATAATCTGGCCCAACATCTGACCCAAAGTAAAAAAAAATTTAAACATGAGACCCAACACATAAATTCATATAAAAAAACTATTAAAATTTAACCGCCCGAAACAACGCGCGGGACATAAACTCATATAAGGGAAAAAACAAATTATTAAACATGATACCGAAAAAATAAACTCGCAACGTAATTCCATAAAATTATACTTAAAAAAAAGGAAACCCCCGTATAGCCAAAAAAAAAACCCCCATTTTAAACATGAGGCCCAACACATATGCCAATATAAGAAAAGAACAAACTATTAAACATGAGACCGAAAAAATAAATCCGCACAAAATTAAAAAAAACACAATTAATGGCTCGCAACAACGTGCGAAAAATTAACGCCCCGCAACAACGCGCAGGTAATCCTGCTTGTTATTTTTAAAAAGTAAATGAAGTTACATAGACGTACAGAACTGATAAACATAAACGACCAAATAACTAATCAATATGTGTAAACTTTAAGTTTAAATGGGCTGGGCTTGGTGACTAAATGAATGGATTCATAAATAAATAAAAATGGGCCAAGATAACACATAAAACCCATTCCCCTTTGAGAGTTCTTCTTCTTCATTAAGATAATGCTAACCTACTGAAAATTTGCAGGCGCCATTTTTCTTTCTTCTTTCTTTTTTTCCTTTGGTATCTATGGGTATGAACTTATAAATTTCTAGTATTTTAAAGGGTATGCACTCATAAAATTTTTTACACTCTTAAAAAAACTAAAATTTTTTTACAATACTTAAAATCTACACAGGGTATGCACGTGCATACCCTGTCCCTAAGCTAAATCCGCCTTTGGATGAAGGTGATGGTGCGTATTGTGGGTGATGGCCTGTAGTGTGCCAGGTGGTGATAATGATCTGGTGTAGATGATAGTGATGAATCTATGAGAAGAAAAAAAATTTGTAAGTATTCTATATTCTATATTTTTTTCATATGAGTATGATTAGTGTACTCATGGTTGTAAACGAACTAAACGTTTAGTGAACAATTCATGAACATATTCGGCAAAAAGTTCATTTATAATTGTTTATTTATTAAATGAACGAACATGAACAACATTTTACGTTCGTTTAGTTAAATGAACGAACGAGAACATAAGTCTTATTCATTTATTTATGTTCGTGAACGTCCGATTATTCGTTCGTTTATGATCATATATATGTTTACGTTCGTCTATCGTATCTTGTTATTATATAGTTTTAAAAATATTTTACTTGAACAAAACAATACTTATAAAATATAATATTGTGCATATTTCTATAAACTTAATTTTTTATTTTTCTACGTTCATTTATATCCGTTCGTTTAGTATCTTAGTGAACAAACATAAACTAACATGAACAACCTTATTTCTTAATAAACAAACATGAACACGAAATTACGTTCGTTTAAGCGATCGTGTTCGTTTATTTGTCCGGCTAAAATTTGGTTTTTAAGATCTTCAGTTTTTGCATTAAGAGTCTTTATCGATTTTTCAGAACTTCTTGTTAGATCATCTAGCTTTTTAGTTAAACGATTTTTCTCATAAACATAATCTCAATAACCAATTTCAAGTTCAATATACTCTTGCTCATTATGTTCTAAAAACCTTTGATGTCCCTTGTACAGTTTAAGCATAGCGTTAATCTTTCATTTTCGACCTTAGTCTCACGATTAAGCATGACAAATCTATCTAATTCAACTTTGAAGTTATTAAGCAGATATTCAAAGTAGGAATTGGGTTCCTTAATAATAATAGCATGCTACTCGACCTATTTTCCACTAAAGTCCACATCTGGAGTTTCAGAAATAATATCGCTATCATTCTATTGTTTCACATATGTACCTTGAGTAGATTCAGCTGTCTTGGAATGTTGCTCTTCATGAGAAAACAAATTATATATCTCATTATCATAATAATTATCAAAGTTTGGTACCCCAGAGATTTCATTTGTGTCATACACACGAACAATGTTCGTGTTTGATGAAGGTGGCTGAAGTTTGGTCATAAAGATGTAGTTGGCATTAACTTCTCCGTCTTCATGTTCTTCATAAGATGTATATGCTAGGTGGTCATGTTGTTCGTGGTTCCTTGCATAATGACCAACATCCCTACAATTATAACACCTTATATGTTTCACATTATGCCCGTTTCCATTATTCCCAACCGCTAGTGCTACAACAATTCCTTATGGATTCCAAACAGTCTAATTTCCATTTTGCCCTGCATTGGAACCAACAACCTGATTCCCAGCATACGGTGTCTGCATATCCCCCTGATTCCCTGCATTAACCGCAACCATTTGCATCTGTCTTCCCTGATTCACATTCATTAGTTGTGCAATATGCTTGTTACGGGTGTTTGATGAGATCCTTTGGTTGTTGTTAATAGGTGTAGTATAGTGCTTAGTGAAAGCCTTTGATATGAGGATGAAAGTTGTTTGGATAGCTTGCATGGGATCAATGACATCAATGATGGTGTCAAAAGGATATGATTGTTGTTGCACAAAGTGGTTGTTTTTGAGTGATGGTTGTTGCATAATGATGTTGTTGAGAGGTAATGGTTGTATTGGTGTATACACTATTGATGGTGTGTTTGTAAGTAAAGTATATGGTGCTTAAGTTGGTGTCTTATAATAGATAGCTAACTAATCATGAGATTTAGCTATCCTTATTGTCCGAATCTCATTAGCCTCCGCTTGAGTATGCTTCAAGTAGTCATAGAGCTTATTGTAATCCACTTCATATAATTTCATTGATTATTTGACACGTGTAACGAAGTGTACCCACTAAGGATGAAGGTGATTAATAAACTTGAGGTTTGTATGAATCTTTTTTGGTGTAAGCTTGTTTATGTACAAGTAATTTATCATACAGAGAATCTTTCGAAGTATGAAGCTATTGTTTCACCCTCAGTTGATGTAAAATTCTAAAGTTCATCTAAAAGTATGATATTTTTCTCCTAAATCCTAATTTCATTACATTTCTTCAACCTCTGAATTCGATTCCACATTTCATTTGTAGTATGACAACTATCCACAACAGCATAAACATTGACTGGTAAACCCAAGAGAAAAATATGTTTTGCTTGATCATTAGCCTCAACTTGCTTTCATTCAGTCTCAGCGAGTTCAGTGTCATTCTGAAATCTGTAGGTGTCAGATACTCGTGGTGTAACAATGTCATCATCGGGTTCAAGAACTTGTTTGTGTTGATAAGGTCCTTCAAGAATGGATTTCACAAGAAGTTTTCCATTAGGTTTGTTGTTACAGTAACGAATGGTTCTACTTGACCATTATACGTAATCATATTTTAATAGCATACGAGGACGGCACTTTGAACCAACAGTAAAAATGTCTTATTGAGTAGCCATTTGAAAAGAGTGTTAGTGACTCAGGATCTTAAGACGATAGAGTGATGAGCTGTTGTTGATTCTAAGTGATTTGTGACTTGGTTTGGTATATGAGTTGGTGAAATAAGGACTTAAAATATATCTTAGCAAATAAAGTCAAAATCTCACCGTATAACCCAAAATCTCGCCAAAATTACCAAAATCTCATCGTAAGTACCAATTATCTCGTCATGATAAACTCGCCATAAGTTCAAACTATCTCGTCATATAATCTCGTCGTAGTAAACTAAACTCTCGCCATGATAATCTCAAAATCTCGCTGGGACAAATTTCTAAAATATCGCCATGACCATATTCCATAAATTCACTGTGTCCTTTGTTATTTCGCCTTCAATATCTCGCCGGTATCAAACCAAAATCTCGCCGGTATCAAAGGTAAAAACTCGCTCAAACAAAAATAACTTAAAAATTCGTTTTGAAACGTTTTATATTCGTTCTTTTTGTACCTACCTTTTCTCCAACGTATGTATTATCTTAAAAATATAAACTTTATGGTTTTAACACATTAAAAGGCAGAGATCAAGTAAAATTTACTTAGACTCAAAAAACGCAAAAAATGATAAAAACTTATAATTTTTTAATAAAGTTACAACTTTTTTGTGTTATCTTTGTTCTAAAACACTAGTTCATTGCTACTAAACTAGGTACTCCCTTGAGACGATAGAGTGATCCTTTTATAGACTAATGATAAACACTAACAGAACAGGCTTACAAAA
>BQNB010090933.1:4872-27013 GCA_026074375.1 Tanacetum coccineum
CCCATAACCCATTTGACCCATGACCCAAACCAACCCAACTCAGCCCATTTGCCATCTCTAATTAGAATCATCTATTGTTTTTAAAGCTTCTTTTGAATAACATACAACATTATTAATTATCAGCTAAGAAAAATAAAGATAATGATAAGTACACTCGTTAGGTAACATAAATTCCTAGTCATAAGCTTCGTGTGACGTTTTTTATGTCGTGGATACTTTACTCGGGAAGATAGTCTCGGATTAGTTGGGAGTCAGCCCTCTCCCTAATAGCCTTTCTAGCATTATCAATTCGAGTGACTTTCTTAACTTGGATAATCTCACAAAGATTTGTTTTGATTAGATATTCAATGAATTGGTTGAGATTTAGGAACCGGATGTGTTCCAATATGAAACCACCCAGAAAAGACATGCTTAAAGAAAAAATAAAATCCATGTCTCACTCGTGGATTATTTATTCGGTTAGAACGTTAAATCCTCTATGGATGAAATGGATCGGGGATGCTTTAATAGCTTTTAAACATTTGTTGTAATTTTTCAGACCATAACGCAATCACTGTTACTCAACCTACCAATAAATATTGATATAAAAACTCGCTACAACCACATACAAATTAATACAAGTCCACGCGTAACTCCAAATTTCTAGACAACCAATCAAAACATTCCACATCACATTTTTTCCTTACTTATACAACAGCAGGCACACACAAAACTTTATGTTTAGCTTTTCACTGAAATCAATACTTCTAAACACAAGGTAGATTCTAAACACATTTTTTTTTTGGTAAAGGGTTACCCCGATAAATTATATTAAAACCGAAAAAAGTTAAGTACAAATGAAATGTGGCTGAAGTACCACATTAACCTCAAGCTAAACAGCTTGATAAACACCTAAAACTAGAGCTTATGACATGCCATAAACTCTTACAACTCTAGAAACAACTAATTGCAACTAGAACACATAACACAACTAAATAAGCTAACCAACAGCAGCCGTGAAAGATAAACTTCCACCAGCTTTTGTGTTTTGAATTAAGTTAGCCGATTCATCATACACATTTCCACATCATCTTCATCTTCTTCTTCTTCATTTAAGGCAGAAAAAGAATTAGACATGGAGAGATTATCTTTCTTAGATGATTTACCAGTCGTCTTCAACATAAGTGTCGATTGAGATGTATAACCCACATAAGTAGTTCCCTTCTTTGGTGCACTTGTAGTCGCTTTAGGCTCATATCTAACATTATGTTTAACCGAAGGACCAGTAAACTGACCGCCATTAGTAGACTTGGACTTACCTTTCCTCTTCTTCTTTTTACCCACCGTTTGGAAACCATCATTAGTCTTCTCAGCATTAGGGGTAACAACATTAGAAGTAGCAACAATAGGAGGACTCACCACTTTTTTAGGGCAATAGTCATGAACATGACCAAAAATCTTACATGTATCACATCTGGGCGGCCTCCATTCATACTCAACACGGATGGTTTCTTTGGTAAAATCATCCTCAGAAAGAGATGGAATACCAATAGTAACAACATCCACGAGATCAGCCTCTGAATTTACCTCAATTAAGCACCGAGCAAAACTACTCCTACCCCACGAATCATTACACATGGAGCTTGTGTATGAATCAAGCATAACAGGTTTACCAATGAACGTAGCAATTAGACTAATACCATCCTCTTCAAAAACTTGAATAGGAACATCATGCAATTTAACCCATATCGGAATACGAGTCAATTCTTCTTTGAGCAATCTAGTATCCATCGACCATTTCTTGAGAATGATCGGAGATTTACGAATCAACCAAGGACCACCCTCCAGAACAGCCTCTAAACCAGCCCGGGAATCAAATTTAAAGAAAAAGAAGCCTTTGGAATTCATCATAATCCTTTTCAGCCCATGTTTCGCCCAGTTGTTCCTAGCATAATATTCAACAACCGGAAACGCCATTCTCTTTCCAATAAAGTAGCCATATAGAGTGTGTTCAAAGCGAGTACTAACCTTTTCAACAACTTTACGAGGAATAGAGATGTTAACACCATCAAATACGGGATCAGCCACCAAGGTACGAAAGTTGGAATTAACATTTGGTTGATCCTTTGCACTTCCACCCGCAACTCCAGCATAGGATGTTGACTTATTGATGTCCACAGACTGAACGATAGGGTCACTAGGTATTGTGGATTCATCAACATTAAGATTAATTGAATCATCAGCATACGAAACCTTACAAGGGATAACATCAGCATTATTACGATCAACCTTAATTGAATTACATATAGAACCTAATGCTTCCAAGGTTTCCATACGATCTTCATTAGTCAACTCAGATAATAACTCATCATGTTTACCAGCATCAATATCATTAATTAACTTTTGCAAGTCACCCACAGTAGTTAATGGAACTCCAAAAGTGGCAGCAACATCAATACTATACAGTTCTCGGGGCACGTTAATAATAGTAGACGGAGAAACCAAAGGAGAAGATGTACTCACCTTTGGACTACTTCTAAGCTGCATACCAACCCTAGCAGCACCATCTCCAAACGTAGTACCCTTATCACTTGTATTCGACATTCTTGACTGCAACAAGCAAAACGAAACCTAAAAAACCCTAAACAAAGAAAACTAAAAGATCAACACAGCAGCTATGAGATCCACGTCTATCTCATCACGAAAAACCTTTGAAGGAAGGCAATAATATAAATACACGAAGGACTATCTGACTTCCATAATGAAAGTCGATAAGAATTAATAAAGATCCCTAAAGAACGAAAAAACACCAAACCCTAAATGAGAGATCGCACCCTAAATCTTTAGAGAAACATCAATCAAATAAGAAACTTGTTAAATCATTATAATCATAAGATTAACAGATTAAACAAGAGTATTATATGATATTCGGATCAAGAAAGAAGAAGATTATGCGATCAGAATTGATGGAATAGAGGGAGCCGTTTTTTCGCCCATAGAAGAGAGAATTTTAGGTTTTTGATACTCATTTTACTTGTTTGTGTGTTGGTAAGCGTTAAAGATTGAGATTTTTGAATTTTATCAAAAAGTGTCGAATTTGTGAAAAATTGTTGAAACACAAATAATTTAGCAATATCAAGAACATTCAAACTATGTTAAAAACCAATTGCTATCACCATTAACCTATCGGTTGGAAGCACTAACCTTGTCGACTTCCCCATCACAAGAAAAGAAGCCAATTTGTATTACAATACACAGAGGGATGACTAGCACTCTCTTATTCCATGTTAACATCCTTAACAACAACTCACCATCAGGGAAGATCCCACAGATGGTGACATACCAACAGAAGCAAATTAAATATAAAACAACCCTAAAAAAACCCCTAAATAACAAAAAAAGGTAAAAATGACTAAAGCAGAAGAGATCCAACGATAAATCTTAGATCGAAGGGCCTATAGTATTTAACCGCAGGCATGAATATATAAGCACAAGAATCATCAAGCCGACATCCATGATACAGATTCGAGACGAATACCCTAAATCCACAAATAAAACCTAAAAAACAGAACATAATCGATGTTTAAACAAATTAAACGTCAAAAGAAATATTGTAATAACAAGGATGTTATAGCGAATAGGAGTAAGATCAGTAAGATAACACGATCGAATCTTTAAGAATGAGAGGTTTTCTTATTTTCACCATATAGAACGCCATGGTCGAAGGGTGCAAAGTAAATGTGATTTTAACCCAAAGTTAAAATTTTTATTATGGCAAAGTACCTCATCAGCAACGTAAAGTATGTAGATAGGCGTCTCATAGATAGGAATTACTATGACAAGCACAAAAAACCCTATACCACTCAAAAAATTCCATCCCACCCCAAAATGTGAGGTTCGCCCCTAGATCATTTAGAATCAAGCACACCATCTTAGGTGCTTAATGATATTTTTTGCCTTTAGCTTCTCAAGTTAGGAATGAAACAATCAAAACATGTCGTTTTCCATTGATTTGATCGTGCATAAGTTGTTTTGTCGCTTTTTTTGTGGAGCATTGGTATCGGTTAAAAATTTAAATGATTGTGCCAGTAGATATTAAATTTCTAGAACATGTTTTTTGTGATGTGAACATCCAGAGACATCCAAGTGAATCCGGATTCGTGGGATTAAGGTTTACTAAATGATAAGAGGCACTAGGATAAACCCTATTTTAAACATGTATTTGTTATTATGGTCTCCTCGATCATATAACTATCCCCTATGCCCTTTGCTATGCACTATTTTATAATGCAAGATACCCCTAGTACACCCCTCCGAGCCTATCCTTTTTGCGGTTCTCGTAATTTTCTGATGGATTCCGAATTATTAATGAAGAACCATTCTTTTAACACAAAACCCTTACCAAAAATGTTACATCCCCAAATCGCCTTTTTGCCTTCTTTGTATAACTCGTTTTAGTATATTTATATTGTTATACCCATTTGTAAACCCAGTTAATTATTTACTTGAGTACATGGTTGCTAAGTCAAGTCTTTTATTAGTGTATACAGTTTTGAGACAATTAGATTCATGGTAGTTTTCATTTTATGGAGAAATGGGGAAGAAAGTCAAAGTATTACCCCCATACATGCTTAATACACTCCATGTTTGTTGATCCTTGCAATTCAGGTCATTAGATTAGTTAATGTCACTGAGTATCAAAAATTCAAGTGTAGGGGTGCATTTATAAACCACAAGTCATGTATTATTATGTTTCAACAGATGGCAGGGCAAAAGTGTACAGAAAAAAATATAGAAAAAAAGAGTGAAAAGAAAAAAATGAGAAAAAGAAAAGAAAATCGAAATTTTTTATAAAAAAAGTAAAAAAAATGTACGGGCTCCCATCTTGCTTATGTTTATGTTTATGTCAAGAAAGAGTCAGAAAAGAAAAAGAAAGAGTTTGATGTAGAGTTTGTATATCTTAGTCCTAGTGTGGTCGAGTCTTGGCTTAACAACACCTTTACGTGTACTCTTGTATATTAATTAACTCACCACCAACCAAATCCACCCAAAGTCATCCAAATATATCCACCCATTTTCGTTTCCGTTTAACTTACAACCATACATCATAACCTTTTAAAGACCTTTTTGATAGTAACTCCTAGGTGCTTACGCCATAGCGGTGGAGGTTTTGAGCCTTTTAAACAAGCTTTATGTGCAATTTAAATCCATTACAGGTAAATGAGTGTTTAATTTTCGTTTCCTATATAGTTATAAATCATTATAAACCGAGAGAAATATCGAATCCAAACACTTATATGTTAGGTCTAGAATATAAAACTTCATGCTTTTATTAAATTAGAAGTCTAAATGTATGTGTCATAAATAACTTTTATAAAGGTAAGATAAATGCCCCCGATATTACAAGAACCTAGGTAGAAAGCTCATTTGGTCTTGAGGACAAGCAAATCCCAAGTGGTAGAGGTATTTAATGAGGTGTCCATTTTATACAATTTATCATGGTCATTACCCGCTAAATCATGCACATATCACTAAAATACGTGCTTATCGTTCTTTTTGTATTTTAGCACAACCTTGTGATGAGCATTTGGGGGAAACACATAGTTACTTGGGGCATCATTTGGGAAGAAACGGACGCGATTATAACACTACTACACCAAAGTCGATGAAGACAAAAAGCATACAGACTGTTAGAACGGCGTCGCAAATTTCTAGCAACGACGTCAAAGGCAAAGCCGATGTCAGATTATTGTGAAACGGCGTTCGAACGTAACCGACTAAAGAAGCCCTAGAAGAAACAGCAAGCGACGAAGTCCAGTGATTATAAGCGACGCCGTCGTAATTTTTTTCTATATATACAAACTCAGAGTTAGGGTTTTAAAGTGTTGAACTTGTGGGATACGATAGTCATACTTAGGGTACGAGTTTATCAGTTTTAGGTTAATTTTAGGGTTTATAAACCCTCTTGTATCAGCCTTAACTCCATGTTTTAATCAAGCGAAGTTCTTTATCCTTTAATCTTTGAATATGTCTATGTGTTATCTGATTAATTGTTGTTCTTTGCTTCCTTTTAACATGATAGGCTAGATCTTATAGTGTTTACTTATGATTGCATGAAAGTTAGTTAGTGTAATCCTTAATAAGATTGCTTCTGTTGATGAGTGTTTCGAGTTAGGCTTTAGAAAACTATCTTCTTAAATTGCTTGCGAAGACGTCCAAGGGAAACGTAATTGTGTAGTAAAAGATAACCATAGTAACACAGTCTTCATACTACCTTACCCATATGTGGTTGATCACCTTTTAAGTGTTTTAATGCATGTTGTAATAGTCTTTAAACTACCTTACTTGTGTGTTGCCTTAACGAAAGATTGCATAGACGGCGGGTTCGTGTAATTTCGTATTCATAGAATTAGGAATACTTACACACTACATCACAAGAGTGACCAAGCAATAAGATTAGGAGGATCAAACTAAGGAGTAATGCATGATTAAGTAAACACATTTGTTTAAGCTATATGAGTTTCCACATATTAGTTTAGATTTAATTTCAATTATTAGTTTAATTAGCTTAAAACCAAAACCTCTTTCAAACCAGAGATTTTAATTGCTAAAAATATAAAAATACAAAAATAATCTTCCTTCAACCCTTTAAGACTATTAGTTTACATTTAGATTGACCGTCCAACTGTATTTCCCCCATAAGAACGATAACAACCCCCGAGTCTTACCTATCCTACACTACAACGGTTAGGTACTTTGCCTAGGGAGTTGTAAAACTTGGTGTTTGCAACCCTCGCATCAGTTGGATAAACTCCAACATGATAAACTTCGTTTAAAATTAGGAATGGTTTATGTTTTTTAGAATAAGATACAACGAGGGGGGGGAGGGGGTTAAAGTTAATCCTATTAAGTTCAAGGACTCATTGTATTGTTCTTTTTATCTATTTGTAGTTAGAAGTTGGTTATGACTGTGAGGGACCGAATTGACATTTTTTGGATCACAAGACTAAGAGAGTGAATAGGTCATAGGCGATCAAGTATGGCCAGCCTATAAAGAGAAGGATTATTGCTAAGATTTCATTTTTACAAAAGAAATGCATATCTCTCTCTCCTTCCCCCTTTCCCTCTCGCTATATATCCTCCCCCCTCTCCCCCTTCTCTCTCTCTCCCTCTCTCCTTCTCTCTCTCTCCCTCTCACTCCATTACAACATTAAAACTTAAACCTAAGAAGGACATGCCCAACCAGGAAATCAAATAACATTCTAAGAACAAAAACTATACTGTCAATATCAGATAACAAAGATATCTGATACATCAACTATCCTCAGATACAAAGAAAGAAACAAATGATACATCAAACTGTGCCGAATTTCAACCAGCTATGCAGCATCATACAAACAATACCAATTAACCCATAATGCACCAACCATAATTCCCATAACTACATTTCCTATCTTGCATCTAGCTAAGATCATTCAGCCATCATCCATAGAGTTGTAAATGAACTGAACCATCATAAACCATTTCGTGACACCGTTCGGTAAAAAGTTCGTTTATGCTCGTTTATTTATTAATGAACGAACATGAACAACATTTTATGTTCGTTTAGTTAAATGAACGAACATGAACGAAAGTCTTGTTCGTTCATTTATGTTCGTGAACGCCCAAATATTCGTTCATTTATGATCATGTATATGTTTATGTTCGTCTATCGTATCTTTTTATTATATACTTTTGAAATTACTTTACTTAAACAAAATAATACAAATAAAAAACAATATTGTGTATATTTTAGAAATTTTTATGTGTCATTTACGTTTAATCGTGTATATTCGTTCGTTTATATTCGTTTAGTATCTTAATGAACAAACATAAACAAACACGAACAACCATATTTCTTAATAAACGAACATGAACAAGAATATTCGTTCGTTTAAGTGATCATGTTCGTTTATTTATCCAGCTAGAATTAAATGAACGAACATGAATACTGCTCTATTTGTGTTTGTCCAGTTCGTTTACAGCCCTATTCATGCACAATAATCAAAGAGGAAAACAAGATATGCATTATTATGCAAATTATAGCTCCCAAATCTCTCCAAATAGGGGCTATATCAGCTTCCTACATTTCCACCTTAGACAAGCTAAAGGGCATTAGAAGCTGGGAACACACACCCTAAATGAGAACCAACCAAACCTCTAATAACATCTCAAAACTAGGACCAAGTAGCTTCATCTTTCACAGCTCACTATTCTTAGTAACTTGAGACATTTTGTGTAACACCCCCAAATCTGGGTAGCAGCAGAAGGTTGAATATCCGAGGGCATTACTTCATAGATCAATAGCAAAAGATATGAGAACGACCACTAAACGTGTCGTTTTAAAAAGATACAATGGATTAACAAAATACTTGTTCATTACATAAGCTCATGGCTTTAAATTGTTCGACAATATAAGTATAGATTTCGGTTTATAACAAATGCTCTCAAAATGTAATACGCCCCAAATCTTTAGTACTGACTCTCCAAAGAGTGACCCTCAATGTATCTAGGCACCTCGTGCCTCATTGACCTAAGAAAACATGCTTAAAACGTCAACATAAAGTTGGTGAAATCAAGGTTTATGTAATAACAATAGTAGGACCCGCAAAATTTCTAAAGTTTATGATTTTAGCAACAGATGCAAACATCATAAAAAGTAATTACGTTTTCCTAAGCTCATGACACTGAAGCTCGACATGTATGAATGCAATAAATTGCCAACATTGCCTATGAATGATGTTCTAACCCGCAACATCCCAAATCCGACATGGTATACATTTGTTGTCCGGCAAACCGGCACAGTGAGCGCTACTCACCCAAACGGGGATGTCAATCCCAAATAGATCTATTTATAACATTCGCGCTCACAATCTAGTAATTGACAGTTCATGATAAGGGGCTCATGGTTTTCACTACTTAGGAAAAAAATACAATCATAGTAAAAATGTTTCACGATGCTAGGTCCTATTTGTAAAACAAAGCATGTTCTCACCCCAAAGATGTAAATCATTTAAATAATTATAAGACATGGGGCTATGAACTCACCTGAGTAGGTAGTCCTCCATGAATGATAAATATATCCAAGTGTGGAAAATGAATCACACCGTCAAATACCTAAGTAAATACGGCCAGTCTTGGTCTATAAGTTTAGGCTAACGACTTAATGCATAAACTACAATAAATAGCTAGTTTATATATACTGTTATCACTTGTGTGGTGGTGCACATGTATTTGTATTTGTTCTTTACTGATGCTCTTAGGAAGAGTATACGACTAAGGATAGATATCGTTAATTATATATACATTTATTAACCTGATAGTTTATACACCGATAAACCTTGACTTTAAATACAATAATACTTTTATTATATTAAGTCCAGTCCGACACTTCAAGTATTTTATAAAATACATCTTAAGAAACTTTTATAACACATTCTTTTAATTATCTAATTATAAGATTAACTTTAGACCTTTATTATTTAAGTTGTGATAAAATGACACTTTTATAACCCCTAACTTTTTCAAGTTGTCACTTTTTATTCCTTTAACTTTAACAAAAGTTATACTTTTAATATCCAGATCTTATTCCAAAAATAGTACCTTATGTATTTAAAATATCAAACCAGTCCCTGGACTCATAAAAGTCATATTTACAGTTTACAAAACCCTCTAGTATTGGCGCTTGACACTTTTAGTCCCTAAATTTGTAAAAATCACATTCTAAGCCTGTTTAAGTTCTAACAAGTGGAAATCAATTTTATCAAGCTCCAATAAGCCATATAAGCTGTGACAGCTTATAAAATAATCTCGTGATGAGCTTAAAAAAATTTAGGCTTATTTAGACCTATTGGGCCCGTTACGGTCAATAACAATTTACATGTCCAATCCATTTTCAAAGGTTACATAGGCCCTCAATTAAAGAGCTTATTTAAGCTTATTGAAACCGTTTGGCTTAATAATAAGCTCGGATAAGCTTATTTTGAGCTTATTAGACTCGTTAGTCAAATAACTCTAGCCCAAAAGGTTTTCAAAGTCATTTAGAGTTTCAATACACGATCCAACAATATTTTCATTATCTCTTAGCTCTTATGATTATATTTAATCTGTTTTTATTGGTATGGCTTATTCAATAAGTAATAAGCTCGTTAAATGGGCTTTGGGTCCAATAAGAAACTCGATCAGGTATATAACATGATCCAACCAGTCCCATTTTAGGGTCTCATTAAGCAATTCTCCAAGGTCCAATAAGCTTATTAAAATGTATAAGCTCACAAATAAGTTGTTTAAGCTTATTGTGGCTTATGGGCTCGCGTTTGGATACGGCAATGGGCCGTCAAGCCCAATAAGGGTTCGGCTAGATTTTCTAAGGTATACTAAGGTCCATGTGAGTTCAATAAGCACTTTAGGCTTCTTAATAAGCTCGTGGAGCTTATTAATAAGCCATGGCCTGTTGGGCCTGTTGGGATATAACAAAACCAATTGTGGCTCATTAAGCTCACTAGTTAGTTTCTAGGGTTTGAAACCTTACGATAAGCACTCGATAAGTAATTATTACTCGTGTTTTACTACATGCATTCGTCTTATTAGCTCGTACATTCGTTCCCAAGTCAAGACATCATGTTTCTATGGAAAGTTTACGCATAGGTTTTATATATTTCAAATATAAGTGGTTTTCAATAAGTTTACCAGTCTTGTATTTTAAACAAAAAGCTTAGGCCTTAACCTCAATGATTAACCATGTTTTTACACCGTTAGCACCAACACAAGATCATATACCTGAATATAAGTGCGTGACCATTGCATGGTTGAACTAGGCACGTTCATGGTCCACGTTAACTTGTTTACACACAAGTTCACGTGAACCCTTACAACTAGACCATGAATAAAAACGAATAGAATAGCATTAAAGTTAGTTTCGAGACTTACAAGGGTCCTATGTCATGGTTTTGTATTGTGTATAAACCTCGAAATCGTATAACCCCAAATCGAAAAGTATGCTTTGTATTGTTATTTCCTCCCTATGCTTAACCAATGTCTTAGAATCCTTGCTTTGATCAAATGTTGTGTCGTGTTTGAGTTCGGTTATTAATATAACCGCCAAATACAATGAAGAAGAACACAATAAGGTTTTGGCTTGAGAGTGTTAGTGAGTTTAGGAAATGGTTTTAACGAAATGTTTTTAAGGGACAATATGAGTGAGTATATTAAATGCTTATTAGCTAGTTAGTTTTCCTAGTTCCATCCTAAGTCAAATTCGTGCCCTTATTAGTGGTTTTAAGGGTTTTAGTTAGCCTCACATTGTATTTTGCTAAACTACCTGAGTACATCTCTTAATTACGATATATTTGTACAAGATTTACTACGATTTGAAAATCTTATGGTTTTGTGTGGGTGCTTTGCTTAGCCGTGGCATCAAATGGGACAAAAGAGATCAAAATGGTTATTAACCATTGTGTAATAAGTTAGTTAGAGACCATTAGTACATGTTTTAATTAAGCATAGGTTGTACAAGTACTTAGGGATTATTATGAGATTTTCTAGTTGATATAAGCACATGGGATGAATTGTTTATGGGTTATTCTTACCCATATTTGGCCCTAGTGGGTTATTAACACAAAATTTTTATAAATTTTGTGTTTAAGGATTAAAAGTAGGTATTGGTTTGAGTCTAGGTAAGTCTAGGTATTTCCGAGGTGTATCTAAAGGCATTTAATTGCAAAACGTAAGCCTTTTACGTGACCAATAAAAATAAAATACGCAAAGTCATTAATTATCTTCTTAATAATTATATAACACTTGATTGGTGTAAACCTTAATTTATTTGGTGACCGTTTACATTGAATGATTGCATTTTCTAGTCTATATAAACGCATTTAGCTAAAAGTTAAATTAAAAAGAAAATGCCTGTATTATGACCAAAATAAATAGTGACGAATCATAAGAGTTGTAAAATGACCCGAAATTAAGAAATGTTACATTTTGCAGATCATTACCCTTCATAGTGAGAAACAAACCTTATGGACTGAACAAGAAAATTCAAATTCAAAAATCCATCTAATTCCTCCCAAGGCCATTTAAACAGACTTAAGAACAAGAAATCCCTTGCAGCCCAAGATACAAGGCCATTCACTATATGATCTCATATTAACAATATTAAGTTTGTATCAATACTCAGGACAATATCATGATTAACATCAGGAATTTCAATAAAAAGTTCAATAAGAACCATAAGTATCCTCATAGACCAATCAACAGGAAACTGCCTTATGAAAAATCCCAGGAGCCAAAACAGCATAAACATATATATATATATATTGATCCCTCCTAAGGCCAATCAATATACATGTAACACCTTTTAATGCTTAGGAATCATCAAGATAACCATCCATCTGTCAACAATGATGTTTTGTAAAAGACATAAGTTAGAGTAAACCCTTGAAAACCAAACAAAAACCCTTTTTTTAACTGATTCAAATAGGTCATCATAACTTTCATAGGAACCGACGAATCCTAGTATCATTTATTGGTCAATCCATAAATGAAATGTTTTGAATATGGAATCTCCTAATCCTTAGCCACCTTTTGAACATTCTTGAATTTAGAACCTTAAGGCTCATCATTATTAGCTTCATAGTTTTCAGAATAACATTAGAAATATCTTGAGCAAACCTTCTTTCATTAGAGAATTGTCTTTTATTCCTTTCTTGCCAAATAAAGTACATCACAGCTCCAAAGATCAATCTACTCACTATATTTTTTATGACTCTACTATTGTTTTTGGCCATACTATTAACAAAATCTTCCCATTTATTTTTCAGGGAATGGATATAGCTATTATCTTTGATAGTATCCTAAACTTTAGAAGAGAAATTGCATTGGAAGAACAAATGATCATGGGAATCCATACAAGAGCTACAAAGAGAGCATTTCATAGAGTTATCTCTATTCCACTAAAAGATTCTATCTTGAGTCATTAGTCTCCTCTAAATAGCCATCCAGAGGACAAAAACATGGCTTGGAATATTTTGACAAAACCAAACTAGATTCTTCCAACCAATCTTAGGATAATGATCTTTGTAGTCCTCCCAAGTTTGTTTAGTAGAAAAATCTTTAAGACTCCTAATATTACATCTCTACACAACCTTGTCTTTACTTAAGATTAGAACAGGAATATCCATAAGCTTAGGGAATATATCACTCCATTCACTATGCTACTTCCACTTATTATTATCAATCATGTCAGCAACAGAGGCATTTGGGGGTGGGGAGGTTGGGGGGGGGGGGGGGGTTGTTGAACCTTGCATCATAAATGTCTCTTCTGCTAATGAACTAAGATAGAGGGCCAATATAATCCACTTAATATACAAACATAATTCATTTCTATTACCATTACCAACTTTAAACATAATATGTGATTCTGTTGTCGTAAGGGACGTTCTACATGAAGTTTTACCACTCATCTAAACAGAGTACCATAAAACCGTGTGTAGTAGTAGTATAGCAAGACTCGTGGGGTTTTATTCTACGTTCTTATAGTGGGAGATAAGGTTGGGAATGCTTGATCATCGTTCTAACAAATTCTAAGGTTAAAAAGAAGATTATTTTTTTGTATTTTTTTGTGTTTATAGGAAAGCAGGAAAAAATCATATAATTTGAGAGGTTATGTGGGTTTCGCTAATAACCTAAATAATAAACTACCTAATAGATGGGGGATAACAAGTAAAATAAAAATTGTGTTCATTTAATCATGTATAACTCCCTAAATTGATTCTCCTAGTGTTTTGTTGCTTTGTGACACTTTTTGAATGATCTATGTAACAATTCCTAAGTCCTAAAATGATTACACGAACCCGTCATCCTATTTAATATTCCGTTGAGCGCAAAACACCAAATGTAGTTATGAAGACTATTACAGTACTCGTACCCCCAGAGAGTAATTAAATGCATGTGAAATATATTAAGAGTGGATCAACCAATAAAGGGGTCAAAGATATGTATGAAGACCTGTTACCCTATGGTATCCTTTTCTACACAAATCATGTTTTCCATAAGACAATATCAACATCGATACAGACAAAAGCTCGTTTTCTAAGGACCTAACATGTCATATTCATCACAGAATCAACACCACCACTAAGATCTATATTCTAGGTTTCATAAAATCAAAAATGAACACAATAGAAGGTTTTAGCCAATCATGTTAAAGATAAAGCAAGAACAGATAAGAATCAACACTAACAAGACATACTTTTGAATGATTAAGAAAGTCTTACTTGATTAAACAGGAATTGAAAGAAGTACAATATGTATTTGAGGCCCTAAAATCGTCCCTAACCATTGCTAAACGAACTAGGGTTCTGACATTTTTCTTTTACTCTCAGGGGTGTACAAACTTAAAACCCTAAAAAAAGGATTTGTATATAAATTAAGAACTTAAAATCGCTATGACGCACTCGAGCATTTTAATCATGAAGCTGTCGTGAAATTAAATATCCTAGATCTTAGAGGTGGCTAGGTCATGGCGAGCTCGAGTCCTTCGTGAAATGTTGTGACCATCGTCACTATTCGCTGTGAGCACATAACTTTAAGAGTCTTGGTGTTGTTTCCGTAGTCTTGTCTGATTCTTCCTCCAATGAATGAACCCATCCACGTATATTTCTTTCAAATGCTTCGCAAATCGCAAATACCCTAAAATGGAATGGTATACAGTACCTATTTTTGAGGCATTAAATTAGCAACGATTTAGAGGTTTCATGACCCCGAAAAAAAGTGTATAAAATAACACCTCATCAAATACCCCTACATTTAGGATTTTCTTTTTCCTCAATCCAAAGGACTTTCTACCTAGACATAACATATGAGGGTCATTTTAACTTACTATTTAAAAGTATTTTAACAACACACCTATTAGGATACCTCGTAATTAAAAAGCACAAAAAAGCATACACTAGCACCTCACTATAATTTCTTTGGGAATTATCTCTTTCTCTCGAGGGTATAAATAGAATTAAAACATAAGGGGGGGAAACAGAAAATTCAACACTCATGTACCTTCATAAAAGCAATATAAATTAACCATAGGCTTAGTAAAGAATCAAACTCACCACTAGAGGCGCAAGCATTATTCATTACTATATAAAGGTATTTAAAAGAGGATTATGTGGTGTATGTTAAGATAACATATGAATTGGTAAACAAAAACGGGATGGGAAACTGTGGGGGCTTTGATGAATTTGGAGAGGAAGTGGCTTAGCTAATTATTTACCACTAATAACTCGCTGTTTGGTTGCTAAGCCAAGACTCGGAACGAAGAATAACACACTCTATCTACACAACTCTACATCAAACTTTTTCTTTTTTTCTTTTCTAAATTTTTTGTTGAATTAACATAATACATACAAAACTTGGGGTTTACAAACCACCGAACCCCTACACTTGAAGCTTTTTACATACTCGATAAGTTACAATCTAATAATGACCTGATTTGAGGTGGATCAAAATAACATGGAGATCATCTAACAAATATATGGGGGTATTGACTTAAACCTTTCTTCCCCAAATAAATACTACCATGAATCCCAATCGTCCCAAAACTGTATTTACAAGGATAAAGACTTAGCAACCATATACTCAATAAATAACTTTGGTTAAACACAATAATGTACTAAAAGGCGAGTAATACAAGGAAAGCTAAGGCGAATTAAGGGTGTAAAAATTGTTTACGGAGTGACAATGCTCTTCATAAATAGTCCAGGCAGTAAACCCGAAAATTATAATAAACCAGTAATAAAAGGATTGGCTCGGCTGTTTGTACTAAGGGGTGTCCTGGCGCACTAAAATGAGTGCATAGCAAGGGTGTGGGGATAGTTATATGATCGAGGTGACCATCATAACAAATACATGTTTAAAACATGGGTTAATCCTAGTGCCTCTTATTATCCACAGCAATCCTAACACATACTGAAATCGTCTGCGGAATGCATCACAATAACAAGTTCTAGAATTTAATATACTACCGGTACACTCTCATAATCCTAAAGTAACCGATACCAATGTTACAGAAAAGGCAATAAAACTACGCATACACATCTGTAACGAAGGAATAGACATACATGATTGCTCACTCCTTAAGTCGAACAAGCTAAAGGTATAATATCTAAGGGCGAATCTACATTTTTAGGGTGGAAATTAAGGGGTTTCTTTGCTAGTAAAATTAATTCTTCCTATCCATGAGAAACGCTATAAATACTCAGTTTTCGTCGGTATGTAGTCCGTAAAAAATTAAAATTTTGGTCAAAATTACTCTCATATGCTATGTTCAATATATACCATCAATTTGAGGAATAAAGCAAAGGCAAATGTAAAGATAGTTTTCTAAAGGCGTTATTTTCCCCCCCAAACACTTAAGTTAAACCTTGTCCCCATAATAGTACTATATAAGAACCCATAAAAACAGAATTAAAATCGGAAAAATAAGATACCAAGGAAAAAGAAACTAGCAACTCCCTAAGGTTTGCTCAATAATAGAGAAGAAACATGCGAATCACTTGGTTAAATAGTGCTCCTAAAGAATCGTCTAGAGTTGAACTATACCTTAAGAAACTTCACAAGCTTCTCATTCTCATCAAATATATAACCTGATAATCCAAGACAAATGAAAACTATACAAAAGCATAAAATGAACTTAAATAATTAAATATACAACGTGACTTTAGGAATGACCTCGATAAAAGCATAAAGTATAGGATAAGAGAAATGTCACACACATAGTTTTTTGCAGGTTTATAACAGAAGATACATATTTTAAATGTAAATTCAAGTTTTATTTACAAAAATAATAAAAAACTTTACGTTTCAAGACCTGGGCGGTTTTGACCCCTCAGTCAGGGATCATCCTAACGCCGTCAATCTAGGTAGTTAGTGGTGACGGCGTCAGCGTGTAAATAATCGTGAACGCCGACTCCCACGCTCTGAGAAAACGAAATTTTTGTTTTTGATAAAAAATTCTTGCACTTGTACTTCCATAAGTTAATTCATGTACAAAATATACGCTTGCACAAAACAGAGATTTGATAATTTACAACCATATGACTTCAAGAACCTGACATGCGATTAAATCTAAACCATTTATTTAACAGTGGCTGAACTTTGAATCAAAAACCGGAAAAAAATCCCCTGTCCCCCCTACACTTATTATTTGCAAAATTCCTTAGAATGAAATTAAACGAGGTTTAAAAACAAAACAAAGGCATATTACAAAGATTACGGGTTCGCACAAGATAGAAATAAAAGCGAAACACGAATAAAACAACATGACACTCCAAATGTGAGGGAAAAAAAAATATTGGTGGTTGCCTCCAAAAACACTTTTCGTTTATGTATCGTAGTTTTGTCGCTAGAACCAAGTCATAGCGGTCTTACGGACTTCCGTGAATGTCTCAAGTTTCAAAAAAGAGCCATTCTTTCATACTTTCATCCACTTTGGAATTCGGGGACCTAGGTTTAAGAGTCCGTTTTTGTACATAAATTATATTCTTTTCATGAGGGTGGCCTAAGTCCGTTCATACAATTATTTTGCTAATTTCTAACAGTGGGTGGGACCTTTACTCCATTAAAGTAATCTTGAGCATAAAGGTATTGTACGTTGGCGTCCTATATAGTTATGTGTCCAAAGATTTTAGTGAATGTAGTAACCAATCCTTAGCGAATGGTCCAATATTTGAGCTAGTGATTTTTCTAAAGGGTCTGCCCATCAAGACTTCAACCATGTCGCTCATGATAAACTCTCCTATGTCTTCTAACACAACATAATCCATGATATATGTGAAAATCCCAACAAACACGTAAACATCCTTAACGATGGCAACTAGGTATTCTGCTTTCTTTCCCTCCCCTCAGTCCTTTTACTTATTTATTGTAATTGTAGGCATTACTACGCGATATAATATTCATTGGTACAAAAAAAGGGCAAGTATAGGCCAGTAAACTTCCTAAAGCCTATCATGCATTGGAATGCTAGGTCATCCCCATTAAAACTATTAATTATTCTTTCTCGGCGTAGTGTTCTCGCGTTCTCATACTTAATCAATTCATTAAGCACTTCACCGTCATCCGAATCATTGTTCGAATGACGAAAACGGGAGAGTAGAACAAGGAGGCGGTGTCAACCGATTCATCATCGACTCAAGGTTATACAATTGGTCCCATTAAGTGTTAGCAAAGTTATTAATGAATTGTCAATACACTCTAAAAGCGAGAAGTCAACAAAGGCCTAAATCCCACGTAATCTTCAAATCAGCCTTGTGTTCAATTCGGTAGAGGCGCAGCGCACTTGGTAAGACAGGAACGATATGGTTAGGGTGAGGATTCACGTCTCCCATATATGAAGAAAGGAAATAGTCAATGGAAATTATGACACACACCACACAAAGAAAGTATAGACAACGAGAAAGCTAAATGCGGGAATAAAAGTCATACTTGGAAAAGGATTTCAAGGCAAGTTAGAACCCCGCTCAAATCATGAAAATATGCTCTATTATTGCACTAAATACTTTCTTTTTGTATAATTAGCATTTAGGAAGCACTTGGATGGAATACACTTCATTTGGGCTTGATTCGAGAAGAAACAAGGCAAAGATACAACTTTTTAGCCTCGAGACTATAACAACCCACAATTTTCCTCAGTGTAATTTCCACCTATTATATTAAATAAACCATTTTCACGAAAATATTTTTATTTTATTCCATCCATTATGTAACGTAACTTACATTTCCAAAGTAAACAAGCTCACGCACCTACCATTGCCAATTCCATCAACGTTTATATCAAGTGAACGTTATAGTATGTCAAGTAATATGTTCTAATATCCACTTTTACCACATACATTATCTATTTAACGTACTATTCATAACGTTATTATAAAACGAACTTTATACGTTAACGTTTATATCAAAACCCCGACTACATGTGATGTTTTCATACAATGCAAATGTTCAAACTTATAAGGCTTGTGTACAAGGTTACAATACATAATTTTTGAATATCTTTTCCCTCCAAAACCCTAGTACAACTCCATTAAGCCATAGGTACAACCTGATTATGCACAACATTCAAATTAAGCCATTTTCCCTCCAAAATCATGGCATTTCATACCACCTTTCTAGCATGAGTTACAAGTCTCTAATGCACCACATTTAACCACCATTTTCCCTCCATTTCACTCTACACACTCATCCTAATCTAACCCTAACCCTAAACCGAAATCCTAGCAAAGCCGAAACCCCCTAACTAGTTTTTAAACCAAGTCCTAACCTAGCTAGCTCCTTCCACACCTTGTCACCACCTTGTGCTCCAAGTAAACCACCTAGTCACCCCCTCCCTTTCACCACCATGCCGCCACCTCACCACCTCATTGTCACCTCCTTGGTGAACCGAGCCCCTCTCCAAGCTATGTCCCTAGCTCTCATTAGTCATCTTGCTAAACCTTGGCCACCACTCCTTCACAACTTGGCCACCACTCTAAGTTTCGAGCCCTATATGTGACAACTGTGCTTTGAGCAGGTTAGTCAACCGTTAACATTGACTTGAGTTTCACTATGTGTTATGATAATTATGTGTTTATGTGATCTTATGTGAGTTGGTTACAAATCCATTGAGCGTGATCGTCTCGTGATGATTCAAATTATGGTTGCTATGGATATTTCATTATGTTCACATTTTAGTGACAATGAAAATGATGATAAATTTTATGTGTGTACGTATTTATATGTATACGTATTTACATATTTAATTAATAGGTGTTCGTAAGAGTAGAAGATTAGTTTAGAAATTTAGTTAGGTGAATTTTAGTGGTAGTAAGTAAAAAAAATGATTAGAAATGAAATTTATTTATAGTTATTTAAGTTAGTTTAATTTAAAAGGGTCTGCTAAAATAAATAAAGGTTTTTATAAAAAATATCAAAATTAAGGGTTGAATGTGTAATTAATAATAATTAAATAAAAAAAATATAAATAACAGATATATATTAATAAATTTTGAAATTTATAAAAAAAATTAAAAAAAATATTTGAAGGGGGTGTTTATGGGCCGGTTATAAAGAAAAAAAAGGAAAACTAATTTTAGTAAAACTAGGATTCTAATATGGTAATTATCTAAGTCTTTTTCTCTTGACTATAAATACAAATCCATATCCTCTATTTTTTTTACACCAGTCGAACTCAAGAGCAGAAGAAAAAAAAATTATTCAAGATCAATTTGGTGGTTAAGGTTCAAGAATTAAGGATCAAGGTATGTTTAAAAACTTTAATTGGTTTAACTTTCTTTTAATTCATGTAAAATAAAGTGATGGATAAATTAGGGTTTAATAAAATTCAAAATATTAATGATATTTAATGATGATAGAATTATTAGGGCTTGATTAGGGTTATGATTATGCTATTGGTTAGGTTAGATTTGCGTTAAAACATGATTTAGGGTTGAGCAGAATTTTGGGTCGTGTTCAACGACTGATATCTAGATGATAAAAATGTGTTTTGATATGTTTCTTGAGCGTATGAATAATCCAAAAGAGTCTACTTTCCAGAAAATCTGGCCTCGAAAGTTTTTAAGGTTGGGAAGTCATTCAAATGTTGGTTACACTAAAAGTTGTCAGAATAGTAAATACGGGTCAGATTTAGGTCATGTTTGTGAGGGTAAAACCTATACTTAAAAGTGGAATTAAGCTTAGCCCTTCTACAGTAGTTAATTTTCATATGTCTATGGATAATACTGTAAAAATTAGCCTCTGAAAGCATGTCTAAGTATGGTAGTTAGAGTGATATATTTTGGTGTGCAATCAGATCCGAATTAGGACAGTTTTGAAGTTTGATTTTATTTGAGGTAGTTACACATGTAAGTAATACTTGGGAATCACAAGGTAATTAATATACTCATAAATGAACATGGGTATTTTTGGTATAATTTATGAAGGTCATTAAGTAAGGGTTTTGGGTACATAAAGAGACACTAAAATTCTGCAATTCTGAGTTAATTGTAAGTAGCTAGTGTAAAGTGTTAGTAAGATGGTTAAAGTTGGGCATGGTGTCGGGGTGACCCATGATGGTTAACTAAACCCTTAGACATCGGTCATATGTGTGTACATGGACTAGAGCTTTTAGCTTAGTCGCGTGTAACCGTGTTTATTTATTTGTATAGTTGCGTGTAGAGATTTGGAAGCTGCGTTTGAGTATCCAGGTGAGTTTCATAGTCCTATTTTTACTATGTTTTCTTAGGATGGAAATGATGCAAAGTATGTTTTGATTACTGTGATTATGTGTTTCAAGTTACTCATAGAATTTAAGTTGCTATTATATGTTATGTGTTGCATGTGTATGTTGTTGCAAAGTTCTTCACCTACTTTGTGGGTAAGATCCTTGGAGGTGATCAACTCCTTGCGATATTGTGTGGATACGGTACCAAGAGTCTGGAATTGGGGACATCATTCCTCTCCATGACTGTTTTTGTTGCATTGGATCAGGGGACACGTTCTGTCTCAATTGTGATTCTTAGTTTCAAGAATGCTAGCATGTATAATAGCTAGCTTATTTTTCCTGCTTTGTTTTGTTTTTATAATCACAGTAATTTATCTTAAAACTTGTATTGGTGTCGTAAAACCTATGACTCCCACCAACCATTGTGTTGACGTCTTAAGCATCATTTTCAGGTGAGCGTTATGAAGATACTGAAGTTAATAAAAGTTGCTAGAGAGACCATTATGCTGCATTTGGAAATTTTCATTTGATTTTGTTTCGTATTTTGGTTGCATGAATTCTTGAGTGATTTTAATAGTTTTGTGAGACATTGTCTTTGTATTGATGAGACCTCTTTTTTCATTAATACAAGATTCCGTTCTTTTGTTTTCGGTATTATCATGACACATCGTGTCTTTTATTTCTAGTTATGCATGTAGTGATTCTCTATTGTTGATACCATTATGTTGTGATGATATCTATGATGTTACGCCTTGTGTTTCCGCCTTGGCGGGGTGTGACACTATATAAACCCGAAACCATGCATGCTTCCAAAACTCACCATTAAACTAAACCCTACCTCAAAATCAGGTTCTAGCCAAGCTAAGGAAG
>BQNB010090934.1:0-27013 GCA_026074375.1 Tanacetum coccineum
GTGGGACCAGCAATGGCTAAGTGTGGGGAAATTTGATGTGTGCTTAAACACACATCATTTATATCCCGGAAAACACTATAAAATGAACTAAAAACACTAAAATATGGAAAATTATATTGCAAATATGTTTGTATTGTGTTTTTATGTCTTGCAGGTACTAATGATTGAAAACAAAGCAAAAACGGGAATTTTCGGGTTCAATCCGATCAAGTTTACTTATTATTCGAGATCAAGATGAAGTCGAAAAAATTCCTCGAGCACTCCATTCGAAAGAGCACGAATATACGAGTCCAAGGTGCTTTCATCTCTTATTAGGCCGGCCCGACACCATTTATATGGGCCGGACCGACCCACACTTATTACAAGATCATGTTTAATAATTAAACATAACCAAGCCCAAGATAAAAGAATGATCCAACCCGAGATATTAGAATGAATTGAGTTTGGCCCAACAATGAAAGTTACCACTCGGTCCACTTGACTCTTACTAGGCCCATGACAAAATAATGTGATATTAGTTGATACTTTGAATTGTTGTGCAAATGGCTGGCGAGCGAGCTACAATCTCTGAAATTAATTCAAAACAGGCGCGTGAGATGCCTACTCTCACCCACTACTTTTCCCTTGGCAAATCAGTGACCGACGCGTGGCTCCTTTATATATTCTCAATTCATAATCTGAATAAAAGGGAGGAGGTACGAGTAAATGTGTTCGTTCGTTTAACGCAAATAAATAGCCACGCGGCTCTTTCTAATTGATGGATCGGGTCTGAAATTCTATGGCGGTTATGAGGAAGCTTCCTCGAGGCAATGATTGGCACACACTTTTCTTGAAAAGACTCATCTGCCCCTGCTTTTTGGCTAGAAGACGCGTTTTCTCACTGAAAGGACGAAATTAACCCTCCTAATTTTGGCTATATAAAGAATACGCATAGCAGTAGTTGGGTATTAGTTTTTAGTAGTAGTTTAGCTTACTTTCAAATATTGTTCTAGCTTATTTAGTCTTTTATTTTTAGCTTAATAAGGCTTTTGTAAAAAGCTGTTTACAGCTTATAGCTTATTGTAATAAGATCTTGTTTTATGAATTAATGAAGATGTCTGAGGTTTGTTTTGTATAACTTGAAGTGCTTATTCATTTTGCTTATTTCTTATATTTTTTCTTCTTTTTCTATTCGAATAAGCTAAGTTTCATAGCTTATTTCAAAATGCTTATTTCTGGTTCGAATAAGCTCATCCTTTAGCTTATTTCGAATTCATGTTTTATAAACCTTGGTATTTAGTTTAAAACTTGGCTTATTCTTCCTTTCTTTTATTTTTCTCTAGCTTATTTTTGAATAAGCTAGCTTATTAGCTTATTATTGCTTCTAGCTTTCTTCTACTTTATTTCCTCTTTCGAATAAGCTCTCTAGTGGCTTTTTCAATCTAGATTTAAGCTTATATAACCAAATAGTTTAGAGCTTATTCCTTTTTCTTCTCTTTTCTATTTGTTTTGATCGAATAAGCTCATCTAGCTTATTTTGATTTTCTTCTCTTAGCTTATTGGTGCTCGAATAAGCTGTTTATATAGCTTATTCGACTTAAAGCTTATTGAGAGTATAGATCTAGCTTGTAGAGGCTTATCTTTAGTTCGGTTAATGCTTATTGCTTTATTCAATTTGTTATTTTGCTCAATTTAAGCTGTTTGACATTGAAAAACGGAATCTATGAGTGATGTTCCTCAACTTTTTTCATTATCTTTGTGTATCTTGAAGTTTAGAGAGGTATTTGAGTTGTCATTTTAAAAAGCTTAATTTTAATCTTTTTCTTAGAACGTTTTTAGCTTTTTTAGTCTTACAAGTTGGGATATTTTCTCATTTTTTCTTATAGGCTTATTGTCCTATCCCTTTTTGTAGTATTGTTGATGGATTGTTCTACATCTAAGGCCGGAGCTTAAGGGTTTAATAAGCTAGATTGAATTTGATTATTTACTTTTGCTTATTAAATCGGGTGGTTTTATTCATATCGGTTTCATCATTTGGGTTTTAATCTTCTTCCTTTTTCAATCCATAGTAAAAGTAGCATAAATTGTCGGTTTTATATCTATTGTTGATGCTTATTAGATATGATTGTCTGCTAGCTTAAGTGTCTTTGATCTATGTGAGTAGTTTATTAGTGCTTGCTAAGTGATTAATGGATTAGAAATTAAGTGTAGATTGTAAAACGGTTTGTTATTAATAATCTCGGAATTATTATCTGATTTGTAGTTTGAAGTTTTGAAAGGGCCAAAATCGAAAACTAGTCAAACGGAAATTAGTATTTAATATATTTTAAGTGTTTTTGTCAAAATAAACCAACGTTGTGAGATTTTATCTTTTCTAAGGAAGTTAATTCGTTAAGTTAAACCTTAATTCACACTTGAGGAATTTTCAATGTCACTTGGCAAGCATGTTCGTCTTATATCTCTTTTAGATCATTTTAGCATAATCCTAGTAGTATAATTGTTAGTATAATTTTTACATCTTTAATTAGTATAATCTTTAATATTAAAAGTAGTTTTAAAAACCAAAACCAAAATTAAAAGATATTCAAGCATTTAATTTTCAAACATAAATGTGGTTTTCAATTCAATTCTCGTTGGGATTTCGACACTCGAAAGATTGATCATTGTTTGTCCTCAAGCAATTTTTATATCTAACGAGATATTATTACCGATTACTTATCGACGAATCATGTCGCCCTATGAAGGAATGGGGGAGATGACGTGATACCTTTGGTTATAAGGATTAACGTTAAGGACAGGGATTAACAATACTTAATTTAATTTATATTGAGAAATACTCAAGAAGTTTAATAATATGATGATTTGTTGTTAGTCAGCATCTTTAGATCGACTATCAAAACTCTATGTAATACAGGCAGGGGTTGTAGATCAACTTGTGGTACTCTAGAGCAATTGGTTGCTTGCTCGCGCGCTAGCTTGACAAGCACAAGACCAGATATTGCTTATGATGTGGGTAAATTGAGTAGGTACACTAGTAATTCTAGTACTCATCACTGGCATGCTATTATGAGGGTATTCAAGTACTTAAAGAAAACCATAGATTATGGTTTATCTTATGTTGGGTTTCCTTCAGTTTTAGAAGGATACTGATGCAAGTTGGATAACTAATTCAGAAGATCATACTTCTACAACTGGTTGGGTATTTTTGCTAGGTGGAGGTGCCATTTCATGGGCTTCAAAGAAGCAAACATGTATTACTCACTCAACAATAGAGTAGAGTTTGTAGCTTTAGCTGCAACTGGCAAAGAGGCAGAATGGTTGAGGAACCTGATATATGAAATTCCGTTGTGGCCAAAACCAATTTATCTTATTTCTATTCATTGTGATAATGCAGCCACTTTGGCTAAGGCATATTGTCAAATATACAATGGAAAGCGTAGACACTTAGGTGTTAGACATAATATGGTTCATGAGCTCATTACAAAGGAGTGATTTCGTGGATGATTTTGTTTTGATCTCACAAAATTTTGGTAGGATTACTTGGACAAAAGGATTATCCTGAGACTTAGTGCACAAGTCGGCTATAGGGATGCGATTAAAGTCCCTTCAAATCTCTAACGGTGAGACACCCAATTCCTTTTTAGCTAACGTCGGAAGCTGAATTCAATGTGAAATCTCATTTTTAGTGACTGGAGCACATTCAACACAATCATCCCAAGGTATGTGCTCGGTTCTGCAGATTATGTTAGGTTGAAGTTCAACTTCTTAATAGTTCTTTTTTAAAAATTGCATGTGCACGTCTTTGCCAAGAAAATAAGACTCACTGATGTGAGCATGATGTTTTGCCTCTTCATGACGCATTTGGACTCTGGCTTTTATATGAATCAACATACTAATTACCATGGCATATAATAGTGTCACGTTTATAAACTTTAGAATATTACAGTAACTTATGTGTATATTATCTTCGGGTATTCATATGAATTGAAGGGTTCAATCCTAAGCGACACCATGATTTTCGAATTTCTGGAATGTGTAATATACTAAGTGAAAATTCAATCCATAGTGACATTTTCATTTATGCATGAGTTTGGTTCGTTTTGTGTATTTTAGTAAATCAAGGATTACACTAAAATGGGGGAGGAATGTTGATAATTTTAGTGTTATCAACTATTTTAGGTAATTGTGATTTACTAGAGATAAATGGGATTCATATCATTCTCGATTACGAGTTAAAGAAGTGTGAAGTGCACACTCGTTATGAGATGATATGTCTCTATCGGTGTAAAAACGCAAATGTCAAGTGCAGGAAATGAGTCTCTTGTAGAGTATAAAAGGGTCTATAATAGACTAATATCTATTTTAGCAAATGCCTGCGGTAATAGGTCTGCAGTAAAAGGGATTTGAAAGCAGTTACCAGTTTTACCAACCAACACAATGGTTGGTATATAACTATAACCGAAAATAACTGACTTTTTGTGGTTGCTTCTAACCAGTTTTGGTCTCATTTTTTCATAAAAGAACATAAAATTATTCTCTAAGGATTCTGATTGATTTCTCGTGCATTAGAATTTAATTGTCAATCTGTCTTATCGATTACAGGTTTCGTGAACCGTGGATATAGGTCGAATACTTTACTCTGGAAAGTGTCACACGATTCAGATCTGATATCCAGATTATAAAACATTCACACACCAAGTAAATCTTCCTACACTCAAGTCGTCTACTACCAACGCTTCCACTCTTCTAACTAGCGTTGTGTGTGGCCTCTCCTGACATGTCCGAACCATCTCAACCATCATTTCCTCACCTTGTTAATTATAATTTCCACTTCAAATTCCTCTCTAAAAACTTCATTCAGAATCATGTCTAATATGGTTTTACCACAAGTCAACTATAGCATCTCCGACTTCCGTCATTTTCTCCCATATTTCTTAAGCCTTCGTAAGCTAAATGTTCAATAGACCTCCAACATAGCGGCTAATCCACTATGATAACCAATTTCCCTTCAGCTTTAGGCATTTTCTTCACACAATACTCTTGAAGCCGCCTCACTTCAGCCTAATAGGTGGGTATTTGTTATTTTATCTTAGCAACTTTGTGATATTTTAAAAGAACTTCTCTCGAGCACCATACTGGTCATTGTAATTGGCTTATTGACCGAACTGGTTCGTAATCTTTTTATAATACACTTGTGTCATGAATATGTATCTTTTTGTGGTCTTCTACTTCGCCATTGCATAGATGGATGATAAACTGTTTGGTCATGTACCGGCTACACTAATATTAGGCGGCTTGCACACAAAACGCCATTTTTGAGCTGCAGAGAAGTCATTATGTATCGATAATGTTAAAATATATCATTCACAATATAAAACTCATAATCATACCGTGATTATGGGAAACTTTTCAATGCATAAAACACAAGAAATTGTTGCAAAATTGTCATGGAAAGAGAAATCACAAGTGAGATATTTATGTATTTGGTATGCTGGGTCGGCTGATCTTTGATAAATTCACTGGAAAATCATAATTCAAATCATTTCAGTCAAGAGTATAATTTTTTTTAGAACTGGCAACTTTAACTATTTCACAATATTTATACCACATGTCCCAACCATTTAGTTGAGGAGCTTCTCACACAACATGGATACCATATTGGACACAACCGTTTGGTATTCAATAGTTAAGAGTAGTAGATTTGTATGTTCACAATTTTTATAAAATTCTGGCACTACATAATGCTGCTGCAACTCCAAAAGCCAACATACCAAAGTTTTTACTTTTTAACTAAATATTTCAATCACCTTTAAAAAATTCCGTAACCTCAGACATCAAACAAGTATGATGCACAGACAAGGGATGACTTCAGTTGTTTCAAGAACAATATAAGAAACAATATCATAGTCTAATAATCTCACTGCAACTAAACAGAATTTAATCAGCAGTCTGCACCTATTTGACACCAAATGTTGTTTATCCTTGATGACTTTCACATTGAAGAACTCCATTCTTGCTCTCGGAAAACATTCTTTTCTAAATGCTTTTCCTTTTGATGACCACTTAAATTGTTAAGTGTTGATAAGAAGATGAAGTCGCTGAAGAAGATGTACGGATATGGGGAGTCCTCTCATCCTCCATTCAGTGATTAAAATTGCAATGTGTCTCATGTTTTGTAGGTTTGGGTCTTTTTAGGCATGAACGTATGACGTTTAAATGCAACTTCCACAGCTCGCCTCCAGCTTTTGTTGGAACAGGTGACCCTTCAGAAAAGCCAGGGATATTTGCAGTGTCGATCAAGAAGTCTTCTAATGTTGCTAATGATTCTAGTTGTCTTGCAAGTGATGATATCGTTTTTTGGCACTCGGATAGTCTATCAGCTGCAGCTACCTCAAGTTCCTGTAGATAATGCAATTTTGTTAAAAAGCAATGAAATTTATCATTGAGAAACTGAATAAGCAGTTACTAGATGTTTGGGATGAACCCTATATGGTTGGGCCAATTTATGAGATTTTCTCGTGAAATTGAGCATAACGGAATAGTCCATCCATTATTTCTTTGGCCCCACTGTATGGTTCTCATCCAAATGTGGCTGCATCTTATGTCTATATTGTTCTTGCATTTTGTCTAGCTATTACTCCATCAGTTCCTGATATTTCTATTCTTAGTTTCTGGTATGTGTGCATTAGAATTCTATTTTGCTTTCTTAGTGTCCATGAATGTGTACTTGTAGGTGATATCACAATAGGTGTTTGCATTATGTGATACTAAATAAACATAATCACATATTCAAGTGTAAAGGACACATCACAGAATACAGATTTTTAATATGCTTCTACCATTCTACTGTAGCTTCTAAGTTGTAATAACTGAATAATCCAATGTTTTTGTTTTAAATTAAAGTATAGAGCAAATTGACCAACATAGACATTTCGCTTGAGAAAAGAAGCAGTAACACTTAGTGAAGTAAAAGTCAAGTTTTTTTAAAAGAAAACTAGTATATAGGCACTTTTAGATTAACCTTGGATTATTAGTTTGTTGTCGCTTGTATGAATTATGAAACTGATATTACCTGATAACTGAAAGCAAAATCTAGTCTAAACATAACAAGCTAACTATTTTGACTTCGAATGGCAATAGTCAGTTATAAATTGCAAAACCAAACAGCCCCTTAGTGTTTCCTACTGGACTTACAACTCTATAATATGTATTAGGTATTTTTGTTCAAGCCGAGTAGTTTGGGATGAACAGGCTTTAACTTTTCACAGAATCATGACTAGAGAAAGCAAACTATCGCAATGCTAGTACTACATGACAAGTGAATATACCAATGTAATGCAGGAAAGCTTACCTCTTTAACTTTTAATTCACCATTTGCATTAACAGCCATCTGAACCTTAACTTCCTCCGTTTTTTCCGCAAGTTCTTTTTCCAATCGCGCACACTTAATTGTCATTTCAGATGCGATGCTCTTTTCTTTTTCAATATCCGTCTTTATTGAATCAACTTCTGCAGACATGATTCGGGCATCCATATCCATATTAACAAGACGAGACTCGAGTAACTCCTTTGACTCATTGACCATGGTCAACTCCTTTTGTAGATCAACCATTTGTCTTTTGGTTGCAGCAAGCTCCGCATTTGACAAAGCAAGAGACTCTTTACTTGCATTTAAAGCATTCTCCAATTTTAATTTTTCGGCTTCTAATTTCTCTAACTTTTCCTCCAACTCATTCACACGAAGCCCCATTGTTTCAAGTTCAGTTTTCAAGGAGTTATCTTCAGTTTCAGAATTACAACGAGAGGTTTCATTCTGAACCTCTGACATCGAAGCAATCCGCTCCATTTCCAAGAAATCGTCCATGATATCATTAATCTCAACCGCACAGGATTTCACATTTTTCATCACAGATTTTCCACTTTTGAATTGATCGAGCTCGGCCATTAACGCCACTGCCCATGATTCTGAACCTCCTTGTTCGCTTTCATTATGCTCCAAATTGTTCATTTTAAACGAGTCAACTGATTGGCTGTCAGTGAGAGAGTCAACGTAAAACGAGGAAATTGATACAGCTTTATGATTATCATTAATAGAAGGTGATTTACGAGCCGAAGACTGCAGCTTCCTGCACTCAGCCTCAAGCTTAGCCACTTTCTTTATGCTTTCCAACTGTTGTTTACTAGCACTTTCTGCTGCTTGTGTACTCAAATCCCGCTCAATGGTCCGTAATTCAAGTTCTTCTGATTGAGCAGTGAGCTCAGACTTAAGGGACGAGTTCTCTTTTTCTAGAGTTTCAAGTTTTATAAGAATTTTTGGATCAAGGGGTGGAGGATATTCGGGTTTATTGGTCTGTAATTTTGCTTGGAGATTGGAAATTTGTATTTCAAGTTCAGATTTAGTCTTTTCCCATTCACGTGTTTTCTCTTTTACAAGTTCGTTAACCTGTTGTTCTTGCTCCTCCTTTGCTAGCCGTAGTTGTTTGACACATTCTTTGAGAGCACCATCAAGGTGGTTGGTTCTAGCTTCAAGTGCCAAATTCTGCTGTACAGCTGCCTCAAGCTGTTGTTTTATGGTTATGACTTCATTTTCTGCCTTTTCCCAACCTAAATTTATGAATATGTTAAAGGATGTTTGGATGTCTGTTTTGAAAGTGCTTATGTAATACTACTAAATATTCAAAATCAGATAATAAACACTGACAAATCGGGCTATAGGATACAGTGTTTGGATGTACGCCTGCTGTTTATAAGTGGTAATCATCAGATACTCGGATGTTGAACTTTAATTATTTGAGTAATTAGCATGTGTAAACTGACCAAAAAGTACATTTTTGTGAAAACAGAAGATGTCTTGGGAAATGAGACTAAAATCTCTTAGACATGGTTAAAAATGGGGTAAATGAGTAGTTTTAACTGTAATAGTTTTATTACAGTTTATATGCAACTGGTCGTTTGACCTGTGTATAATCAGTAATGTAGAGTGTTTACTCAAACTAAAAAACAGACTGCTACGACGAGTAATCGGTTACTACCTGCAACAGCTTCTTCTGCAACTTTAGCATGTTGCTTAACCAAATCTTCTTTAGCACCAACATTCACAAGAGCTGCAGATAACTTTTCCGTGAGACTCTTAAAACTGTCGTTGCCCTCTGTGTTTGGGGTCGATACTCTTGACGTGACTTCAGATGATTGTGAATTGTTCAGTGATTTCCTTGAACCCTCCTGATCCATCTGAATACAAAGATGACAAAATGAACTAAAACCATACTCTCTTCCATCTTTATTGAAGTAATAATACCAACGTATATATAAAGAATCAGTGAACTTTAACTGAAAAACTCAACAGTAACAAATTATCAATAGTACTGTCATCAATCGCCTTAAAAAACAATAGTACGGTCATTAATTAACCAATACCGCTAGTTAACATTTATTATAAACTAACATTAAATACAATGTCGCCAAGGATACAAAAAGTACATAAACAGAATGATTATAAATGGAGTAAAGTTTTGCAGTAAGTAAGTGTCCTAGGATTACCTTTTCGTCAGAGTTAGTTTCGGAATGTGAAGACATGGACATAGAACTCTCGGACTCACCGGGACTCCTATCGGACGACTTCCTCTTCCACAACCAACTCTTCTTCTCCATTTCCAACTCACCCTCTAAACTCCAATCAAATCAACATTAACTATCAACACACCTACACTCACAAAAACAAAAGGAATCCAAATAAGATCCACTGGACCATAAACAAATCACATGTAACTTGTAGTTAAAGCAAACATTAAATTACAAGCACGTTTCCACACATACCAATAATAGATTGGTCCAGTAATCAATATACTTATATCCCACTAATCACTTAGAAACTATTTGTATATAGTCTTGAAATCCATCAACTTATATTCAATCACCATTTTTTTTGGAATCAAAATAGGATTTACCCGCTAGCTTTTTGGATTGTAAAGCCAATTCTTTTGTTACATCTGACTATTCAAAACGCATAATCTATTTTCAATAAGTAATCCCTTATAACCATATAATATATCTCCGGACAAGTAATAAGGAAAACAACAACATAGGATAAATACTACCTTGGATTGATGACTAAAGAGACCAAGATGTTTGGAATGTCAGAAATGAACAAAAAATTAAACCCCACAAATTTTTAATGTTTTTTTTTAAATGAAGGCAGGCAGATATAACATGAGCTAAAAAGGGTATATAGAGTCAGTGAAGCATGTGATGTTTAGTGAGTATCGATAGATACACATAACTTTATTGGGTTTTTTTAATTTATATAGAAAATGATAATGTTTTAGAATTGGTTTATTTTGAAAATGTAAATGTCCCGCCCATAGGGGTTGTTGAAATTAAAGATTTAAAATTGGTTATGCAGACGCTCCTTCCTTTTACTTCCTATCTTGGATTCGGGCTTTTTAGCCGGTGGAATCTGACACGTCTGACAACAGGATTACGTTTGTTCTGGGGTTCACTCCACTTGTTGACTTTAGTCAACGTGTATATAAATGTATAATTACCAATCTATATCTATATATACTACATATATAAAGTAATACTCTCTCTTCATTTAATGCCCAAAAAAATTTAAGTAATTCAAGTTATAAAGCATAATGTACAATCCTTAGATGCAACATTTCACCAAAAAAAATTAAGTCTTTTAAATTATAAATAATAATGTATAATCCTTAAATGAAACACCATAAAATCAACTATCTAACAAATATAAATATTAAAGCAAAATGTACAATATTTATTCCTTCATGCATATGTTATAAGTATAAACTAATTAAATACACTAATTAATGTTATTTTTAAAACACCCCTAAAATAAAAAAATACATATATTAAAGCAAAATGTACAACATTTATTTATCCACGCATATGTTACAAGTATAAACTAATTAAATACATTAATTAATGTTACTTTAAAAACACCCATAAAATAAAAAATGCATGTTATTATACACATTGTACAAGCTAATAAAACATACAAAGCTTAAAACGATTTACATGCTAACAAGTTGACGATACACTAGCAGAGTACCCGCGCGTTGCAGCGGCGAGTACCCTATAACTAAAGTTTAGACGCCAACAAAACAAAAAGGAACTTATTAACCGGGGAATAAAAAAATAATCTCAGTTCAACCCGATTCACCTGTTTTTACCGATTTCGACCGGTCATCTCCATTTTATTTTCGGACGGATTTTATTGGCTAGCCAAATCGTTGGCGACTCCGATTTCTGGTTGAACCCGTTGGTCCGGTTCAGTTTTCAAAACCATATGTATCATCAACTTATTAGCATATAAATTGTTTTAAGCTTTGCATGTTTTATTAGCTTGTACAATCTGTATAATAACATGAATTTTTTATTTTAAAGTAACATTAATTAGTGTATTTAATTAGTTTATACTTGTAACATATGCATGGAGGAATAAATGTTGTACATTTTGCTTTAATATATGTATTTTTTATTTTAGGAGTGTTTTAAAAATAACATTAATTAATATATTTAATTAGTTTATACTTATAACATATGCATGAAGGAATAAATGTTATACATTTTGCTTTAAGAGAATCTCCAATGCACTAGTTTTCAATGACTTTTTACTATTTTGAAAAGGTTTTTACCATTGTGTTAAAAGCTTTTTGAAAGGCTTTTTATGAATGACTTGCTAAACTAAAAGCTATTGCTAAAAACTTTTCCCTCTCACACTTTTGTATTTTATTATTTTTATTCATTTATGAGAAAAGCTTTATAAAGACTTTTATGCATTAGAGTGATGACCTTGAATTGAATTTTGAGAGAATAAAATATAATAAATAGATGAGTAATTAATGTAAAAAAGTCTTTTGAAAACTATAGCATTGTGGATGCTCTAATATTTGTATTTGTTAGATAGTTGATTTTGTGATGAAATGTTGCATTTAAAGATTGTACATTATGCTTTATAACTTGGATTACTTAATTTTTTTGTAGTGAAATATTGCATTTAAGGATTGTACATTATGCTTTATAACTTGGATTACTTAATTTTTTTGGGGGCAATAAATGAAGAGAGTGTCTAATTTGTTTTATATGTAGTATAGATATGGTTTTGAAAACTGAACCGGACCAACGTTTCAACCAGAAATCAGAGTCGCCACCGGTTTGGCTAGCCAATAAAATCTGTCTGAAAATGAAACAGAGATGACCGATCAAAACCGGTAAAAACAGGTGAATCGGGTCAAACTGAGATCATTTTTTTATTCTCCGGTTAATTAGTTTCTTTTTGTTTTGTTGGCGTCTAAACTTTAATTACAGGGTACCCGTCGCTGCAACGCGCGGATACCCTGCTAATGTATATATATTCAAAAATTATTAATGTGTAAAAATAACAATATTTGTTCTTTTTTTTGAACAAGAATATATCATTAATTGCATATAGGCATTCATCATTGAGCACCCATGAGTTGATTGAGGATGGCACAAAACCATCAAACAACTCATCTACATTATTATATAACGCCTTGCTAGCGAGCTCATGAGCCACTCGATTCCCATCACGCCGCACAAAAGACCAAGAACATAAAGAAAATGAGCCACATAATCGACGTATATGTAGGAAGAGACCCCTGATGTGCAGCAACTCCTTGTTGTGTAGAAATGCATAGATAAGTATACTTGAATCCATCTCCAAAATAACATTCCCGAAGCCCTTAGCAAGAGCCACCTGGATAGCCCAAAGAATAACATATGCTTCGATCTCGATAACCGAATTCGCGTAGACTACCCGTCTATTTCCGATGACCAGAACTGACTCGTGTTGGCACCTCATCACAAAGCCAATTCCCGCAACACTATTTCCACTTGATATCCCACCATCGCTATTAATTTTTATCACTCCATTAGATGGAGGAAACCAAAGTGTATGAGATGGAACATTAGGCATAGCACTATGCCCTTTCGAATATGCATTTGCTCGATTAAAGTCTTCTAATATCCCACGCGCCGACTCTTTTATTTTATTTGGCTCAATCTTTTCTCCCCATGAGCTTTGGAGTTTCTTGCACACCATATTCGCCACATGACCATCAACATGATCTCCAAAGTTCGTTGTCCCCTGTCCTTAGCCATAGTTAGCATCTCTTCAATTGATATTTGAGCAACATGATCTGTAATTTCAATCAAATTCATGCTGGACCATACATTACGAGCCCAATTACAAAGAAACAATGCATGTTTTGTGTCTTCCATAAGGGCGCTACAATGTACACGGTTAAGATATTAGAGTGCCAAATCTTTAGCCGTCATATTAGATATAGTAGGTAATAGATTCATGCATACTCTCCACGCAAAGATCTTCACCTTACCAGGAATATTTGCCAACCATATATACTTAAATGATTTTCTTTCATGCATTACTAATGACTCTTGGAAGCATTCGATTGTTTCAGTTGCAATCCAATAAGTTGATTTGCACGTGAACATTCCATTTGAGGAAGCATCCTAGTAAAGTGAGTCATGTTCAAGTGTGTTAATATGTGTACAAGCTATCTTTCTTGCGATATGTTGGGGAAATAATTGTAACAATAAAGAATGATTCCATACCCCTGTATTAGCATCTAAGAGGTCATTAATGACATTATACTCACAGTTTGGAGGTCGGTAATCCAGTGTTCTAAATCCTTCCAGCCAATAGTCTTCCAATATTCTTATTTTCATGTCGTTTCTGGCATTCCATCTTTGCCCTTTACGAATGATGTCCCTTGCTGAACATAAACTTCTCTAGACAAAACTCGGTCGGTATCTAACCCTTGCATCTAGAAAAGAGTTTCTAGGATAATACATGGCTTTGAGGATTCTTGCTGGAAGTGAGTTCTCCATTGTAATTAGCCTCCATCACTACTCTGCAAGTAAGGCCTTATTGAATGCTTTCATATGTCGAAACCCCATACCGCCTCATGATTTAGAAATACATATAGATTCCCAAGAGGCCTATCTTATCGGGTTATCCTTGTTTCCATTTTCCCATCAATAGCAGTTAAAAGCTTTATGGATCTCATTTATGCTTTCCTCAGGTAACATGAATATATTCATTGCATACATCGGCATTGCTTGAGCCACAAATTTTAGCATCGTCTCTTTACATCCAATTGATAAATTCCTTTCTTTGCAACCTGTGATCTTCTTACGTACTTTGTCTATGATAGCTTGAAACACACATGTCTTCTTTCGTCAATGATAGAAGGCAACCTCAGGTATGTGGTTTGTTGTGACGCTTCACGAACGTCGAGTTTACGTATGATATCACTTCGCGTCCTCGACTCTACATTCGGACTATAAAAAACTTCAGATTTTTCAAAGTTTATAACCTGGCCTTCTACAATACTTGCCTAGTATATTATGTAAAACGTTTTGTAATGTAGATGTATTTGTAATCAGAATGTCACATTATTAATGTGTAAGATGACGTAAAATGAATATATAATTTTTAACATTTTTTTAATAGATGATAAATCATTTTTAAAGGTCTGTTAGTAATTTTGTATCCTCACAACTATATTATATTTTGAATGGTTTTTTATGAAGCGTTTAAAATGGAGCATTTAAAAAATAAGGGTTAAAGCTGTACAATACCAACGAACTTTAACAAATTTATCGATTTGGTACGTGAACTATTTTAATTATCTATTAACGTAACGTACTTAAAGGTTTTGTGTCGAGTTGCACAATGAAACTTGTTTTACCGGATAGGTCTAACTAATCCTACGTGGACATGCCACGTAGGTTTCCCACTAACAATATATATTAACAAATCTTATTTTTTATACATTCAACCCAACGTTTTTTTCCCCCAAATCACATTTACCACCACCACCCTAACCCTAAACATATCACAAAACACAAAAATGTCATCTTCATCATCCAATCGAAGCTTTCGTCATCCACCAACTATTTGCGAGCATAACTGTCACTTTCCATCATGATGGTATTTTCATCCCATCACCTCTCATGTATAAAGAAGGAGATGCTTCTACATTACGTGATATTGAATTCGAAGGGGTGGCACTTACGGGGTTGCTGAAGAAACTCAAAGGAGCATGTCAATTCCCCATCAAAGGTAATATATCTTTCTTATTCGGTAAAAGAACTTAGCAATGGTTTAGTGGAGATTAAGGATGATTCTAACCTAGCTGAGTGTATTGCCCTAGCCTTTAAGAATGAAAAATTAATTGAAATATATTTGGAACATCATGGGTATGATTTAAGTCATTGGGTACAAACTGAAATTGAGGATGATGAGGTTTCAGTTGTTGGTGAGATGGAAGACATAACTCCATATGGTACTTGTGATTTTGTAGGAGAGGATGATGTAGTTATCTCATAATGCGACCTATTAATGATACTTTTTAAATAAATTATGTAATGGAACTTTTATAAGTTATCAAACTGACATACCTGAATGTGGTGAACCTGCTAATAAGGAGTTATTAATAGATAGTGATGATGAAGGTGTGGACACAAGGTATAAAGTAGTTCATGATGTTCTTTATCCAGAGTTTGACCCTAGCCTTCCATGGAATGAAATGAAACAAATACTTGGTCTTAGGTTTTGGAACACCCAGTGCAGCTTAAAGAATGTATCTGATAATTATGTGTGGAATTGTGGTACCATCTTTTGTACAGAAGGAATGATGCGTATCAAAATTTGATGGTTTTGTGTGGTAGAGATATTGCTGAAGAGGGTAGGTGTGGTGGTCCTGGTAAGAAAGGCAAGATAGGAGTGCAGAGTCCTGGTAAGAAGGCAAAGATAGGAGTGCAGAGTCCTGGTAAGAAAGGCAAGATAGGAGTGCAGAGTCCTGGTAAGAAAGGCAAGAAAGGTGTGCAGAGTCCTGGTAAGAAAGGCAAGAAAGGTGTGCAGAGTCCTGGTAAGAAAGGCAAGGGTGTGGAGAGTACTGATAAGAAAGGGAAGTGTATAGGCAAGAAAGGTGTGCAGAAGGGTTGTACATTTAGGCTTTGGGCATCCTGGATGCAAGACGGAAGCTGTTTTCAGATAAAAACCTTGATTTCCCAGACACTGATGCTGCTAGAATCTTTAGATCTAGGTTCTTTGGTACTTATAAATGGATTGTAAAGTAGTTTGCGATTTAATATCATTAAGGGTCCCACTATCAGTATAGTGAGCATTCATGGAGTAACAAGAAGAAGTTTCAATCAATGTTTAGTATTAGCCAGTGTAAAAGGCAAGCAAAGGGCCCTATTTGTTCATGAGGTGGATCATAGAGACATTACGTAGGTATGGATTGTTAGGCTAACAAATACTGGTCTCCATCTGGTTCAACAGTTCACCTACAAATTGAAGAGAAAGAAAATGGGCAAAAACACTTTTAGGTTTTATGTCCGTTTTAAGTAATGAAAGAAGGTGGAGTTTTCTTTTAAGTGCAGGTTGTAGAAAATTCAGAGGCTGAGATGGATGTTTTTGAAAGGCACCAGTCAAAGGTGAGCTTTTTTGAAGCTAGGTAGAGACGGAAACAACTAAATGTTTCCATAGCTTGGACTGTGGTTAACATTGAAAACAATGATAATTGGCAATGGTTTTTGGCTTGTATTTGTGAAGACTTGATGTTTGGCCAGGGTGCATATCTGACTATCATTTCAGATGGTCATAAGGTAAATTTGTAATGTTTAACTTCCTTTCTAATATGTTGATCATTTTCAGATGGTCATTAGGGTTTGTTTTTGTAAATGGGTTTGATGGAGTTGTAGCATCCATTGTTACCATATGCTGAGCACAGACAATGTGCAAGGCACATATATGCCAACTTTAAAAAGAAATGGAATGGTCTGCATTACAAGTTCTTATTCTGGGGAGCTGCAGGATCTACTATTCAACATCAGTTTTATGCAAAGATGAATCTCATTGGGTAACATTGATCGAGAAAGCAAAAACAGTGGCTGGTAAATAGGAATCCAAACAGTGGTGCAGAGCTTTCTTCAAGATGGGATAGAGGATGTAGAGCATCATGAAAATGTATTTCTGAATTCCTAATTCACCAGTTCTATAAAGGATTGCCAGAGGTAAGCACAAATAATTACAATGGTGGAAGAAGAGTTTAGGGTTTAACTTGATGACATAAGGACTATATAGCATGAATATCTAGCTAGTAACCTTGCAGACACCATTACACCATCCATTAGGAAGCAAATAGAGCATTTGAAAATTACCCAACGATATTGGACGGTTTGTCCATGTGGTGACAATAACTATGAAGTTAGGAAGGGTGATGAATCTTTTGGTGTTAACATAGAAAAAAGGATATGTAGTTGTAATTGGTGGACTTTAAGTGGTGTACCATGTGTACATACTGTTGCTGCATATTGTTTCCTTAAAACTGATCCAGCATTAGGTGTAAGTCCTTGGTACTCAAAAAGAATGTGGCAAAATGCTTATAGTTATTTCATTAAGCCAGTGGGTGGCTCAGCTATGTGGCCAATTTACTAGAGGAGGATCTCCTTGCCACTGTCCAAGAAGGATGCCAGGTAGGATTAGAAATCTTAGAAATTCAAAAAAAAAAAAAATAAAAAGGGCCTTAATGTAACAAGATTATTTTTCTATACGGGATAAATAAGTGATTAGCAGGAGTGGTAGACAGATGACTTATCAGCTCTGTTGGCAAAAGGGACATAACAAAAAAATGTAAAAATGAACCACAGCCTAAACCTACAAATGAAAAAAAGAAACCTAGAAGAAAGAAGGTTGGTGATGCAGGACCAAGTACTACAGTGGTGTCAAAGTTGTGGATGAAGTGGGCCACTGTGTAGATGAAAGTGGACAGACTATGTTGTAGATGAATGTGTTGTTGAGTTATGGTTCAGTTTGGTGTTCCACTACTTACTTATGCAGTTAATATGATGAATAATAAATTTGTTTGATTTTGCAGGTATAAATGGAAGCTACTATCACAGGAGATCTAATATAAGAATTTGAGACTGAAATTCCTACCCAGACAAGCAAAACAAGCATGAAGGAAGTTGTTGAAGCTTCCATTGCAGCTGGTACTTTAAAGCTTGCAGGTGTGAAGAGAAGGAGCAAATCAGAGAGAATAGCAAATAAAGCCAAGGCATTCAAATTTGGAAAAGATGGTGCAGGTTCAAGTGCTGATAAAGCATGGGGTGTTGATGAGGTTCTTGCAGAGGATGTTGTATTTTAAGTTTATGTAGCTTCGGCTTGGTACTTTTAATTACACTAAACTATGTGTTGGAAGGAGTATTTTAAACTAAACTATGTGTTGGTGGGAGTATTTTGAACTAAATTATGTGTTGGTATTAGTATTGTATTGTCTTGGATAATGTAGTGTGACTTTATGTCCACAAATTTTCTATGGAATGCAATGAACAATCTAACATTCATGTGACTCTGTCTAAGGTCTGTGTTTATTCATTTGCAAACTGCATTATTGTGGTCCATAGTATTGCAGACATGACTAAACAATGTATATGTGTTGGTATTAGTATTGTATTGTCTTGGATAATGTAGTGTGGCTTTATGTCCACAAATTTTCTATGGAATGCAATGAACAATCTAACATTCATGTGACTCTGTCTAATGGTCTGTGTTTATTCATTTGCAAACTGCATTATTGTGGTCCATAGTATTGCAGGCATGACTAAACCATGTATATAGTGTGAAGATAAACAACAATATTTTCATTACAACAACAAAACAACAAACTAGACTGCATTGCTCAAGTCAATTAACCACTACTCTTTTCCTTAAAACACACAAACTAGCATGATCAAAGTCATTCCACTCAACTTTAACTATAAAAACACCAAACAAAGACTTGCTTTACTTTCAACTCATTATGCTGCATTAACACTTTGCTTCATCTAACGTTGAATTTTCAATTAAAACTCCTTTTGAACTCTCTTATTTTTCCATTCAATATGTAGTTTTCTTCTTTCAACTGTTTATCCTTTTGAATCAACTTGTACACCTCTTGTTTATAGTAATCACTAGGTAATTCCGGATCAACCCAGTAAAAAGTCCTACATTTGGACCCCTATATATTACAGTAACAAGATTTGAATCAATTACATTATAATAGTGCAAAATTATTATCATAAAACTTATTATTATAAAACTAATTGTAATAATTGATGCATCCAAGAAAACGTTCTTAAAAGGGTGATAGATGGTTCGAGCTGTTTGTTGAATAACGGGTTCTTCATGCTCGCAAATAGTTGGTGGATGACGAAAGCTTCGATTGGATGATGAAGATGACATTTTTGTGTTTTGTGATATGTTTAGGGTTAGGGTGGTGGTGGTAAATGTGATTTGGAGGGCAGAAAATCGTTGGGTTTTGATGTATAAAACATATAGATTGGTTAATTATGATTGTTTGAATGGGAAAACCTAATGTGGCTTGTCCACGTTAAAAGATTAGTTAGGACTATCCGTGGGTAACCAGTTGAATTATGGCAAATCGACACAAAAATGAAAGTACGTTACGTTAATAGATAATTAAAATAGTTCACGTACCAAATCGATAAATTTGTAAAAGTTCGTTGGTATTGTACTGCTTTAACCCTAAAAAATATATATAAAGATACATGGTGCATATCAAACGAACATTAAAGTCATAACGTTTATCGTCTATCGTTCCAGCTTGCTCCTAAAATCTCTACACAAAACACGCCCTAAAATAACTATTTCATTTTGCGTAAGGGTGTCTCGATTAGGAGTTACAGCAAAAGTAGTTTCTATTAGTGTTGCAAATTCAAACCGGTTTTTTAAAAAACCGGTCGAAAAAACTGAAACCGGTTTTTTTAAAAACCGGTTTTCTTTAAGGGTTGGTTAAATATACGAATCCGGTTAGACCGGTTGTTTTCGGTTTTTTTATTATACCGGTTTTTTTAGGTTTTTTAAAATAAAACCGGGTTAAAACCGGTTTTTTTTTTTTTTTTTTTTTTTTTTTTTTTTTTTTTTAATTTTTTTTTTATAACCGTTAATAGTTTTTTTAAAAAAACCCGGTTTTAACTACTTTGAGTACACTTATACTGTTTTTAAAAAACACTAATAGTTTTTTAAAAAAAAAGTTTTTAAAAAACACATACTTGAGTACACTATATAACCCGAACACATAATAGTTTTAAAAAAAAATTTATTTTTTAAACTTTGAGTACACTAATATGTTTTCGGGTGAATGGCCCATGCCGAAGCTCGAATAGTATTAGTATTTATATATTTTTAGTTGTATAATTGTAGTGTTTATATAAAAAGTTATGGTTGTATTTTTTTTAGTATGTTTCCGGTGCAATAAAAAGTATGATTGTATTTGTTTTAGTATGTTTCGGTGTATTTAGTTTAATTAATTGTTTGATAATTAACACGGTTTATTAAATAAATGTTCGAGTTTTGAAATTCGAAAAATAAACCGAACCGGTATAAAGACGATTCCGAACATTTATAACGAAAAAAAACCTGACGGTAAAAACCCGATTTCCGAAACATTTAACCGATAAAAATACGATTTCTTCGGAAAAAAACGAAATAAACCGAAACCGGTTATTAGAAAAACCGGTTTTCTAATAACCGAAAACCGGTTTTCTAATAACCGAAAACCGGTTTTAACCGATTTATTTGCATCTCTAGTTTCTATAAAAGAGTATTATAGAAAGTTTTTCCTCATTGGAGTAAAATAGTACTGTAACTTGAGGATCCTTAACTCATTTAAGCATTGACTTAGCAAAATTTATGCCAAGAAAATATTATTTAGTATGGAGTAGTTAAATTGCATTCTGGATGCTCTAAGCTAGAGTGTGTTACTGGCATTAATGTGTACTCTTTGTGTTATACGCGTATATGTCATTATCATGGCGCATGCCGTAGTCATTTTCTCACTCTTTTATTTTAGTTGTTTTGTATTATTTTTGTGTTCTGTTTGTGTATTATGTTATGAGATATTCTGATTTTGTATTATGTTATAATATTTGTATTATCACGAAAAAAAATATGTGACAACACGTTATCTATAAAGCATACGACTAGCTTATTACCTCACTTTTTGATATTATACTAAAAGTTGACTGTGTTAGTGCAAATATTACGATATTTAAACTAAACAGTCTCTTTGATTTTAATAATGACAAACAAGTAACTTGTAATACATAACGTAAAATGTGCAAGTTACTCGTGACCACAAATCTTCAACGCATGCATACATCAACACCTCTCAACGTCACGAGTCCACTCATGCTTCAACAAAAGGCACGAATATGTTTGTTATGTTGCATTATGATCAAACAATTTAACAAACCATTAAGAATGATTAAAATACTTTTTAATGTCATTAAGTATTTACAAGACCAATCATTCTTTTAGAACCTCATTCTGCATTTTCATACAAGGTATGAATACGTTTTTATAAACTAGCAAAACTCATTTTGTCATGCATACTAGTTTAATCATTTACATAAACCCATGTAAGCTTGCTTACATCTCCAATAAACAAATGATTTCAAGTAAACACATACTTAATAAATAACTAGTTGCATTGGTGAATAATACAAATTATGATTAACCATTTTTGAAAACAATCTTACCATATGTAAACAAATCTTTTCAAGTCTTTCCATATTAGTGTTAATAAAGATTTTGTTTCGAGAAGCATGTACTTAATATGATATTAAAGTACAATTAAGAGATTTTATAAAGATAGTTGGTTAACAACAAAAGATAAAATAACGACTAGTTTTTCTTAAACTACACACCTACGGATCCACCAAATACAAAGAATGATCCACCACACCTAGATCCGTGGATCCATGGGTTTTCAAAAAACGGGCAGATTTGGTTTTTCTATAAATACCACCTACTTGCAAGCTTTTTGAGTATCTTTTTTCACAACCATTCTCCCACATATTTTCATACATTTAGGGATCATTATAATTAAGTTTTTACAATGTAAAAACACTATTAATCATGTATTTAAAACCCCACTAACCCTTGATCATAATGCTTCTAACTTTTATTTGTTGCAAGCATGTTTCTACATGATCATCATTCAAACAAGCTTAGAGATCTTGCCATCCTCATCCACCACTACCACATATATGAAGATCTATCACAACAAGCAAAGAGACTTGTCATCTTCATCAATAACATCATGCTTAGTGATCTTGATGTTTAGATTATGCTTTTACATCCAGTTAACACTTATGCCTTGGATCATCCTTATACACTTTTGTGTATAATTTATTATACAACAAACTAGATGTTAGTTGGTTTATGTGTTTAGGCCATAAAACACAAGGTTTGTTATATTGGGTCACAAAACATAACGGGTTTGGTTGTACCCGAAGAAGGACTCGGTATTTAGCTTTGTACCGGAAAAAGTGTAAGCAATGTTAGGTTGGTTCTACCTCGAAGTAGGATTCAGTATTTAGCTTAGTACAGGATAAAGTGTCAGCGACGTTGTATGGTTTTCTCCGCCTAAAAGGAGCTTGTTGATCTAGTGAAGTAACTCTTGAGTTGAGTATTCGGGGAGTGGAGTGGGACGAAGAGGAGCTTCATAGCCGAAACACTATAAATCATCATGTCCAGTTTGCGCTTTTGTTTACTTATCGCTTTACATTTATATTTGCTTTTATCGCTTTATATATATATATATATATATATATATATATATATATATATATATATATATATATATGTGTGTGTGTGTGTGTGTGTGTGTGTGTGTGTGTGTGTGTGTGTGTGTGTGTGTGTGTGTGTGTGTGTGTGTTATATGTGTTGTGGTGATATGCTTTATTTTATGCTCTCTAGTATGTTTATTGTTGTAGAACTATTATGGACACTGATATGTGTGAAAACACATATCCATTTTATATCAAAATAGACCATAAAAAGACAAAACTGTGCATAAAAGGCTTGTATATTGCTTGTTTTGTCTTTGTGATTGTGTAGGTGCGGATATTGCAAAAATCACAAGAAAACGGTTAAAATCGGGCAAACACGAACACGGAAATGGAAGAGCACGCAAAAAGCCGGGAGAAAGCTATCAAAGTCAAACTTCAGTCAACTTAGTCAACCCTTGGTCAAAGTCACAACAAGACAAAACCTATCTAATTTCCAAATCAGCCCTCAAGATAATCCAAATTGCAAAAACAGCCTTACCTACCGTGTTTCCTTATATTAAAATAGAAGTTATACACCGTTACTCTTATATAACAAAAACCTATAACAAACTTCGTTAAATCCAAGCCCAAAGCCATAAAACCATTACCCTAGCCTAAAACTTTACCCCAATAGCCAAAGTCAACTACCCAGTCAATCCCCTTAACCCTTCAGTTTAAAAATCAAGCGGGGAAAAAGCTAGCTTTAAACTCTGTTAGATAATTTTGTTAAAACCCATATCCAAAAATCATAAGGCAAGTTCAAATTGAAGGCTAGAAAGGGCAATTCAGGCAACAAAGTACACATGGGCAGAGTAATACATCATCAAACGCACCCTATTGGCCTATCCCAACAAGGAATGCCACGTTGGATGATGAGGAAGCACAAGGAAAAATGGGATTTGCACTAAACTTACTCACAAAACTAACACAAGTGTCACATCACACGGATTGCCACGTTGGCAATCCGTGTGATAAAAATTTAATCCAACGGTGTGCAAGATGGATCCAATGATTGAGAAATGATCAAGGGCCAATGTTGAGAAGAGCGTGTAACAACCAAGGAGCCTAGAAGATTCAGAAGATGACTATATAAAGCCTCACTCCTCACACACAAGGGCATCTTTCTTACCTAGTTTTTAGCTTTTAGATTTTTAGGAAATTTAGCTTAAGCTTTTAAGTTTTAAGTCAATGTAATTTTCATTTAAACTTTTGTAATTTTCTTTTCAAGTAATGTAATCAAGCCTTTTTAGTTAATGAAATTTGAGTTTTCTTTAATAAATTTGTCAAAAGCTCTCTATAAGCTCTAGTGATAGTGTACGGACCAATAAGCTCTTATAAGCTCTCACAAGTCTATAAGCTTGTGATTGAGCTCAATTCAGTCTTTAATTCACTTAAACCTTAAAATCAGCTTAATACTTTGATTATTGGACTCTTAAGCTTATGGAAGGGAAGCTAGTAAGGGATGAGCTTCTAAGGACTTTTACTGGCTTATCTTTGATAAGCCAGAGCTGTTGATAAGCTCTTTGAGCAAATTTTGCCTTTGTTAAGCTAAGGCTTAAGTAAGTTCTCTATTTACTATTTTGTTTTTAAATTCCTAGCTTAAATTTGCTTATTATTTGCCTATATGCTTATCTAGTTGCTTATTTGAGCTTTATTCTGCTTCTTTGTGCTTATTCATCATATTTAGCTATCTGTTTTAGTTTTTTATAGTCTAGCTTATAATTTGTCTTAACTTGTCTTAAAAATTATAAAAAAAACCAAAAATAGTGTAGCTTATTGTTTATGGCTTATTATATGCTTAGGATTGCTTATTAGGCTTATTATAAATTGTGCATTATCTGGTTATCAAATTATGTTCATTAGATTTCAAGTTTGCTTGTTTAAATGAAAGTTGCCATAGTTAAAGGGGTGTTTGGATTAATGAAGTTTGACCTTCATAAGTCAAAATAAGTTTGTGTTTTCAATTTGGTCAGCTTCATTTTCATAATTAAATAAGTTTTAAAAAGGTTTGAATCATTAGTTTATGTTTAAGAAAATTTTGAGGCTTAATCTCTTTGTTCCTGCACCAGGGGAATTTTCCCTTTCCTTTGCTTGTTAAAATTTTGATCCAAGCCTCATTGAGCTTGGATCTTGTTTGTGTTGAGTTTAAACACACTCATTGAGAGTGTCTAGTGCAGGATTGACAAACTTGGTCACCTGCAATATTGGTTTTGCCTCTTTGCCATTTGCATCAGATAGACACCACTGCAGTCTTAAACTGCAGTGGTTTTTGATCAAAATTAGGATAGCTTATTTGGTTTTTAGCTTTTAAAAATCAGTAGGGTTATAGTTAACATATAGGTTAATATAGATTAAAACTTGTTTTTCATATTTAAGCTTATTACATAGGATAAATCAGCTTTTAAAGTTTAATAAAAAACCTCAAAAAGCCAAAAACAGTAGTAACTAAAACTTAGCTTTTAAACTTAGATTTCTAGCTTATAGTATTAGTTTTTATCATTTATATTTGTAGCTTATTAATAGAGTAATTAGATTGCAAAAGCTCAGTTTCTGTCATAGCTTATTGAGTTTTTTTAGCTTATTTAGATTTTGAGTTTTTAGTGCTAATTTCTGAGTTTACTGTTTTGATCATTAAATTTAGGAGTCCTATAGTGTTTTTGGTTAATTTAGCTTTTCATAATTAGCTTCTACATGTTATAAGCTTCCAGGTTTAGCTTTTGTTTTGAAAAATGAGCTTAAAATGAGTTGTGTGCAAGCTGTTAAGTGAAAACTAGCTTTTTGGTCCTTATAAGCTTACTTACTGTAAACAGCTTTTTCATTAGCTTTTTGAGTGCTTATTTCTAGGTTTCAGCTTAAGCTTGCTTTATTAAAGATGTTAAAAAAAGGTTCCTCTACAAGCTTGTGCTTTTAGTTTTTGAAAATAAAAAAAAATCAAAAAGGGCAAGCCTGGGACTTGAACCCACGACCTCCCTTTCACAACACCAACGCCTTAACCTCTTTGCTACAATAGCTCATCTGTCATCCTCTCTTTTCAGTTAATTATTATACACGTTTTCTTTTCTTTGTTATAACAAAAGCCGTAGCCTTTTAGCTTATTTCCCTAGCTTATTAGATAAGCTGGGGGCTTATTCTCATTTTTCACTTGAACTTTGATTCATTTAGGACTTTTCCTGAATTTTTTGCATTTTTCTTTTTATTAGTTTATTTTTAATAATTTTTCTTAGGTTTTAATTTTCGAAAGTACATAAAAAATAGAAATAATTTTCAGAAAAATACAAAAAAATAGTTTTTAGTATTAGAATAATTACTTCTAGTTTTACATTCATTAAAACCATTTTTACCACTTTTAGATTTTTATTTTCATTTTTAAGCTTTTAATTTTAATTTTAAAAATAGGATTTTATTATAAAAAGTAATTAAAAATAGTTTTCTGAATTTTTATAGTATTTTAGACTTTTCTAAGTTTAAAAATCATTTTTTAGAATTTTTAAGAATTAATTGGCTATTTTCTAGGATTTAAATAGATTTAATTAGTTTTTAATTCATAATAAATTCAAAATTAATAAAAAAAATAATTTTCTTTTTCTTAAAATTTTCTTTTACCTTAATTTAGGTTTAGAAATTTAGTTTGCATTTTTAGGAATTAATCTTGCCTTAGTTGCTTATTTGTCGCGTTTAATTTGTTCCCGTTAATTATTTTTGTGCTTAATTGCTTTAGTTTTCTTATTTTAATTGTTGCTTTTAATTAGTAGATATAGATAATCAAATCAATCTTTGTTTTAATTCAAATCATTGTCCAAACTAGAACGTGGTTTCAATTTCACGAATCGTTGGGGAAACGACCCGGGAATCATACTTCCCGGTAAATATACGTATTATATTATATTATATATATTTTGAAGAATTTCCTTTTTACCTTTGTCCTCAAGGGTAAATTGGTAATTTTCCATCGTATTATATATATTATATTTTTACGTGTGTTAGATTCTACGAATCAATTTTTGGCGCCGTTGCCGGGGATTTGTGATTAAGATTCTCTCGTTTGAAGTTTGTTGATAATAATTTGAAGACCCTTTCATTTTTGAAAGTTTTGTTTTTGTTAAAAAATAAAAAAATAAAAAATATATAAAAAAATAAAAAGTAAAAAATATTTTTCTTTTCTTTTAGTATAATTATCATATAAACAAAAAAATCAAAAAAATCAAAAAAAATATAAAAATTGTCTATAAAAAAAATAAAAATAAACAAAGTTGGTAAAAGAACACCAACAAATAATACCTTCAATTGATGTATTATCCATTAGTAAGTTCCCAACTCGAGGCAAAGATTTAAAAACTTACCATTT
>BQNB010090935.1:0-27013 GCA_026074375.1 Tanacetum coccineum
AGACACCAATCTTGTGCTAAATTGGGAAAAGTGTCACTTTATGGTTAAGGAAGGCATAGTCCTTGGCCACAAGATTTCTAAGATCGAGATTGAGGTTGATAAGAAAAAAGTTGATGTCATTGCAAAATTGCCTCATCCCACGACCTTAAACGGTATTCGGAGTTTTCTCGGTCATGCCGGGTTCTACCGACGATTTATTCAGGATTTTTCTACAATCGCCGACCTATGACCCACCTCCTTGAAAAAGAAACTTCGTTTATCTTCTCGAAGGAATGCATCGAAGCATTTGAAACCCTTAAGATGAAGCTAACCTATGCTCCAATTCTAGTTGCCCCAGATTGGGACTTGCCCTTTGAAATCATGTGTGATGCAAGTGATTTTGCTGTTGGGGCAGTCCTAGGGCAACATAAGACCAAGCACTTCCAACCAATACACTATGCAAGTAAAACTATGACTGAGGCTCAAGCACATTAAAATACAACGGAAAAATAATTACTTGCCATAGTGTATGCTTTCTAGAAATTCCGGCCATATCTTGTCTTGACCAAAACCATAGTGTATACGGACCATTCGGCTCTCAAGTACCTACTTGCTAAATAGGATGCTAAGCCAAGATTGCTCCGGTGGATTTTGCTGCTCCAAGAGTTTGATTTCGTTATCCATGATAAAAAAGGAGCAAAAAATCTTGCCGCCGACCACCTTTCTAGACTTGAAAATCCCCATCGAAGTGAGCTCGAGAAAAAGGAAATTACAGAAACATTTCCTCTCGAGACACTTGGGATGGTTACCTTTTGTGGTGATAATGCCCCATGGTTTTCCGATTTTGCAAACTACCATGCGGGGAATTTTGTGATCAAAGGGATGTCGTCTCAGCAGAAAAGAAAGTTTTTCAAAGATGTCAAACACTACTTTTGGGACGACCCCTTTCTATTTAAGATCTGTGCTGACCAAGTAATTAGGCGTTGTGTTTCGGGGCAAGAAGCTTTTGACATTCTTAAAGCTTGCCATAGTGGACCCACTGGGGGACACTACGGTGCCAATTACACCGCTAAAAAGATCTTCGATTCAGGTTTCTATTGGCCCACGATCTACAAGGATGCCCATGACTTTGTCACTCGATGTGAAATTTGTCAACGTCAAGGCAAAATTTCGCAACGAGATGAGATGCCACAAAACTCTATCTAAGTTTGCGAAATCTTTGACATGTGGGGCATTGATTTTATGGGGCCGTTCCCATCTTCAAGAGGGAACAAATATATACTCGTGGCAGTCGATTACTTATCAAAATGGGTTGAAGCGAAAGCGCTCCCCACCAATGATGCCCAAGTTGTTTGCAAATTTCTTAAATCTCTCTTCGCTAGATTCGGTGCCCCTCGTGCAATCATAAGTGATCGCGGAACCCATTTTTGCAATGACCAATTTACAAAGGTCATGCTTAAATATGGAGTCACTCATCGTCTCTCCACCGCGTATCATCCACAAACAAGTAGACAAGTTGAGGTATCCAATCGTGGTTTGAAATGAATTCTTGAAAGGACCGTAGGCAAAAATCGTGCCTCTTGGTCGGATAAACTAGATGATGCACTTTGGGCTTTCCACACAGCTTACAAAACACCCATCAGGTGTACTCTATACAAGCTAGTGTACGGGAAGGCATGTCATCTTCTGATTGAGCTCGAGCATAAAGCTTACTGGGCCCTTAAGCATACAAAATTTGATATTAGAACAGCGGGTGATCACAGGAAAGTTCAACTCAACGAACTTAATGAACTTCGTGATCATGCCTATGAGAACTCTTTGATCTATAAAGAGAAAACAAAGAGAATCCATGACTCCAAGATCAAAAACCGCGTTTTCAACGTCGGTGATCGAGTCCTCCTCTTTAACTCTAGATTGAAGATTTTCTCAGGCAAGCTTAAGACCCGTTGGAGTGGACCATTCACTATAACCCAAGTTTTTCCATATGGCACTGTCGAGTTATCCCAAAACTCCAGGCCAAATTTCAAAGTGAATGGTCATCGTTTAAAGCACTACTTTGGAGGGGACGTACCACAATTGGTAGTCCCGGATCTCCAGACATTCCCCAATGTCCAATAAATTCAGGTGACGGGTCAAGCATAGCGACCTTAAACAAGCGCTTCGTGGGAGGCACCCCATGCTTATCGTAGTATTGTGTAAAAATGAATAAGTGTTTTCTTGTTGTGTGGAGGCTCGCCTCTTCCATTATCCATGTTTTGTGTGCTTTGTGTTGTATGTCCAGGATTTCCCGGATTGTGAAGACTCTCGTGCTCTCAGTTTTGTCTTTCATCCACAAGAGTTTCACATCCTCAGCTTCATTTTGGGAATCCAGTATCCAAATCTAATCGACTAACGTTTTATCTTTTGGCACACTTAATAAACGGCCTTAGATTTACGTAGGTGCCCCTTTCAAAACATCGAGGACGATGTTTAGTTCTAGTATGGGGGGGATCTTCGATTTGATTTTGCCTGCAGCCGTTGTTATCATGTAATCCCGTTTTTACCACCAAATTTTTGCAAAAATACCAAAAAAATGAAAAAATTTAAAAATTTTCAAAAATAAAATAAGTGTTTTGTCACAGTTTCGACTTTCCTAATGGGTAGAATGAGAATAATTTTTGACTCGATCGGGCGTGTTGAGCCCTAGCTAGTTCCTCAATTGTAGGCTAAGCTTTCACGAATTCTATTGCTTCGAATTTTAATAAGGTGAAGAACAAGAAGTGATAGAGTTAAATATAAGTTTATGTGCTGAGCAAGATTCTTCTAAAACATTAGCGTTTATTTCCACCTAATAATAGTGGCTCATTTCAATTCAACTAAGTCAATCGAGGTTTTTAGAAAAAGCTTCTAAATTTTGTAACTTGATTATGTTAAAACGAAATTTTTCTTGTCTTTGTAAATTGAAAGTAAAAGGCCAAAGAAGCATGAATGAAATATGAATGCAAAAATGCCTATGGTTATCATGAATATTGATAATTAGGCCAAATGAAGATACATTTGAGTATATGGAGCAAGTAAAAAGATGTGTCGTGATATCCCACTCGCTTAACCACGTGGTGGGGTTTCTATTAAGACATTTTACTTCTTAGGGATTGGTGTGTTGTGATCATCTAACAAGGAAGCGAGGTCTTAGGTTGTGGGTTCAAACTTAGACACCTATCTTAGCCAATTTAGGAAGAAGGTGTTGATGTTGATTTTCCCGCTATGCTTGCAACGGGTGGGTTTTCAAACAAGAACACCGTGTCGTTGGTTGTGATATAATACCAGGGAGCGTAGGCTCTAGGTAGGTGTTCAAACTATTGCAACGCATTCCCTAACTTTAAGAACTTATGGTATGTTGGTAAGATTGTTTGCAACAGAAAACGTTCTACAGTTAAATGTGTTCTTTAAAATCAAGGTTACAAGGTGCCTGATAAGTGTTGCTTTGTGTCGTGATTAACCTTGAATTAGACTATGAAAACTAAGTGGATCTATGGTTGAGTTAAATGAGCACACACATTTCAATCATATATCCAATTTTGGGAGCTATAAGGTTAACAGTCATAGTATGAGTGCCTTAACATTTTGAACTTATATTGACAAATGATCTTGTTTATTTAATTGTTGGTTTGGAGCTAGTGAAAAAATTCGGGGACATGAATTTATCCGTTCATGACTTCCGTAGATTTTCTATGGAGCTTCTCTTTCTATGATCTACCAATGTTGATAAAAATAAAAGGAAGTCAAGCATGGTAGTTAAGAAAAGAAAAAGAAAAATCCAAACAATATTAGGGATAGTTAGTGTACATATCACAAAATGTGTGAAAATTGGGACTTGTCGAAGCTATGATTCTTTGTTTCCTGTACGCACACTTTGATAATATTCAGGTAATTAGTGGAGGGGATTAAGATTCTTGGTTTTTGAGTGTTACTTCATAACATTGCGTCGAGGACCCATGGCAACTTCCGTGTATGTGGGATTTTGGTATGTGCTTAATTACAATACCTTTTTCCCACTATAAACGAACCTTAAATGACTAAAAAAATACCAAAAATACATTGTTTTGTTTGTTTTGCATTTGTATTATGCTAGGAAACGGTTATTCAAGAAAAGGAGCTAAAAGAACAGCCAAAAAAACAAACAAAAATACAAGCTGGGAAGGAAAGGGACAAGTCAAGTCGAAGTCTAAAGTCATCCGCATGAAGAAAATACAACATGAGGGGCTAAAACTGCAAGCCTAAAAGTTGTATTAATAAAAATAACAAAGACAATTGGGCCAAACGCCATAAGGGGAGGGAGTAAAAATATAGTTTTAGACTTCAGGGACTCAAACTGCCTACTCCCCCAAAAAAGTCTTCTTTCCCGCCCAACAAACCCAGGTACAACTTGTATGTCGTCCCATACCTTCTCCCCTGCAAAACCACTTCTCTCCCTAGCCAAAATCATTTCACCCACCCTACTACTTTCCCCCAGCTGTATAAAGTCCATGTTGGCAATCCCTCTCCATTCCCAAAGCATTTCGATGGTTGAGATTGTCTCCAAAGAAGCTCAAAAGAAATCAAAGGCTGGGATTTGCTTTAGACTCTCCTCACACAACAAGCACACTTGTTTTTATCTCTACAAAGAAGCACAAGCTGCAAGTCCAAGACTTCGGCTATAAATAGAGCTTTTTGTAAGCCTTTGAGGCAACTAGTTAGTTTTTAATTAATTTTAGTTTTTAATCTTAACTTAATTCTTAAGTCATTTACAGCTTTTACTTTCAGCTTTGTAACACTTTCAAGAATTAATGCAAGTTTGAAGTTTTTAAGTCAATTTACAATACCAGTGTTAAGTTTCTTAATCATATTGTTTTGTGTTCAAAAAGTTCTCACCACAGCTTACTTATAAGCTGTTTTCATTGAGTAAGTAAAAATAAAAAAGTTAAGTAGTTAAGAGAAAATCACAAATACCACTCTCAAATATACCACAGCTTATGTTATGGATGATAAGCCAGTTCTGGATGGGCTTATGGACTCTCACTAGCTTGTTTTATACAAGCTAGAGCTTGTAGATTCTTTGTTTGACCCTGTTTTGAGCAAGGGTGTTGTAAGTTTCTCTTTTTCTTGTTTTTCTTATTGATTGTAGAACTGCTAAATTGTGCTTTATCAGTATGTTTGGTGCTTATTTTGCTTAGTACTGTTAGTTCATTTGTTAACACTGTTAGTTTTGAGTTAATACTGCTAGGCCATTTCAGTTTATTTAAGTGCTTATTATTGATTGAAATTTGCTTATAAGTATTTTACTTTGTTATTTGATAATCTGTTTTTAATTAGTTTGAAATAAAAATGATTTTTGGAAATGTTAAAGGCTGTTTTGAACAAGCAAGTTCTAAACTACAAGTTAGTACTCTAGTTGATTTTAGGAACTGTATAAACTCATCACTAGCTAGTACTAACTCTAATGTGAGTAGTGTGGTAGTTATTTTAGTTAATAACTGGAAGTTCATTTAGCGTATCAGCTTATTATCTTGCTATTAAAGATTTCCATTAGTTTTTTAGGAGTATATCTAACCATTTTCCTTTACTTTCTTCAGGGGTAAGCTTATTTAAGCTTATTTTCCTTTTTCAAAGTATTTTAAGAGTTTATCAGTTTTAGTTTTTTAGCTTATTTATCATTTTAGTTTATTCTAGTTGCTGATTCCAATTACTAAGTGCTTATTAAGGTTAGGTGAACTTTCGGTTTTTGCTTGCTTTGCTTTTTTATTATTTCTTTAAGTTTGTTAGCTTTGCATACTAACTTAAGCTAATACTAGTACTAACTTTACTATGGGGCCTTAGACAGTACTAACTCCAAGTTAAGTTCAAAATACTGGTAGTTATATCTGTTAGTATGTTGTTGTACTGTTGTGTTTATCTTGTTTAATTTAGCTTAATTGCTTTTTGTATTTGCTTATTTAGAGTTAGTTTAGCTTATTTGATTTGTCTTAAGTTTATTTGAGTTTATTTCTGTCTTAGAGTAAAAGTTTTAAGTGTTTTTGCCATTCCTAGCTTTTATTCTTGTTCTAGCTTATTTTCTTTGCTTATTTTTATGTGCATTTGCTTATTTAGTGTTAGTGCCCAATCATATTCACATCCTTGTCATATTCAAACATAAATCATCAATCGTCTTGCGATTTTCCATCTCTAGCCTCGTTGGGACATAACGACCCGGGAACACTCTATACTGCTTCCGGTTTCTTTGGTTTCGTAAATCTTGATCCTTGTGTTTATTTATATTTATATATGTATATATAAAGGGTTAGTTTTTGCGAGTCATGCACCAACATGGAGTCAAAAAGTGGAGTAGCTTTTCCTGAAAAATTTATACTTTTCCTTACCATATTAGAGAAAACCTTTTTACTGTGTGTAGGTGTCTCATAAGTATCATTAAAAGGTTTTGGTAAATCTTTAAGCTGGTTATTCAAAAAGAGTTGTAAAAACCTTGGATACATTAAAATCTCTTAGGATCTAAGTTCCTCAACATACCATCAAAAATTAATTTAGAAAAATTAAATTTTTGACCCTTTGCTAAATATATAACTGCTGAAGCCAAATTAGTTAAAAATTCATTCCAAGCAGTTAATTTTGAACTTATACAATGAAGAATGGTATGTATCAGAAATTTCCATTGAGGTGAGAATGAACCTTTTTGAAAAGTAAGTTTTGTAGAAAGCTGTTCATATCCCATTAATGCAAGATGGTTTTTAAAAATTTCATCATATTGTTAGGCAAGCAATACCATCTATTATCAGTATAGAGAAGTTCACTTCTCAACCCACTGATTGATCTCTTGATATGACCCACATACTTTGCCATCAAACATATATATCATTGTATTTGCTTTACTGAATTGACTGTTTTAGAAGTGCGTATTCCAAACTGTTAAATGTAAGATGCATTAGATAGTGGGAATTATAGTGTGAGATAATTGGATCAAACATGTAGAGAGGAAGTCCACTATCCTTATGAAACTCTAGCATTCTCCTCTGTCTTTCTACAAACAAGCAACAATAATTAGGTTGATCGTCAAAATTCAAATCTGCCTATAGTGATTGATTTATGAGAAGGTTATGGGTTTAAGTTCATTCCATGAGTGTATGGGGTTTGGAAAGTTAATTGTGATAGTATAAAAGAGCTTTAAGGGTGTGATTAGACCGATTTGATAAAGTGAATCTTTATCTTTGAAGTAAAACTTAGAAAAGAAAGAAAGATCAAGAATTATCCCAATTTTTAGCCCTATAAGCGTAGTTTGTTCGGCAGAAATGATCACATCTGTTTTAATTATTGATATATTTGTATATGACCGGAATAATAGTTTTAACGGTACAAGCAGTATAAATTTGGACTTACAGCGCGTACTAACTTTAGCCCAGCAGTACTAATTTTTTTCCAGTAAAGTACATCTTTTGTAGTAGTATAAACTAAATAGTTAACAGTTGCATACCCATTTTACTAATCATTCTATCTCATTACTAAAACCATTGTAAGCAGCACTAACTATGCCCTAGCAGCATCAACTTTTGTATTAACGTTTCATTCCAGCAGTATAATCTAAGTCTTGAGTACTAAGTGTATCTAACTGTATTAACTATGTCTTCAAATAACTATTCAACAACATGCCTCTATTCATCACTAGCACACTAGAAAAGACTAGATAGATATGGAGAAATATGTGGATCATATTTATACTAACATGAATAAAAGTTAAGAAATATTATGCCAAAACACATTAACCTCCCTCTAAATAATTCTTCTAGAGATTAAGTAAATCTAATGTAGCAATTAGAAAGTTTAATACCTTGCAACATCAAAAGCCTTTGTGAGAAGATCTGCAACATTGTGATCTGTGTGAATCTTAATTACCTAAATCAACTTCTTCTCATAACAATCTCTGATGAAATGGTGCCATATCTCTATGTGCTTGGTTTTAGAGTGAAATACTAGATTCTTCGCAATACAAATGGTGCTTTCATTATCAATATAAATCTTGGTGTTCATGAAATTGAATCCATAGTCAAGCATCTAATTTTGGATCCATAACACCTGTCTATAGCAGTTAGCAGCAACATCATACTTTGCTTCAGTTGTTGAGTTAGCTACTATAGTCAGCTTCTTACATTGCCATGAAATCAACCTCTTGCTAAGAAATTGACAACCTCCTGTTGTGGATTTCCTGTCAAGGCTAGCTCTAGCATAATCACTATCTAAAAAAGCTTCCAAGTCAAATGGTGAATCCCTAGGATACCAAAGGCCCAATTTAGGTTAACCTTTCAAGTATCTAAAGATCCTCTTCACAGCATGAAGATGTGACATTTTAGGAATAACTTGGAACCTTGCACAAGCATAAACAGCAAACATTATGTCTGGCCTAGAAGCTATTAAGTACATCAATGATCCAATCATTGATCTGTATAAATGAACATCCACACTATGAGATTCTTCATCCTTGATCAATGCCTTGTTAGATTCCATAGGAGTGCTTGCTGTCTTTACAGTGGCAAAATCAAACTCTTTATATATGTCAGCCACATATTTGTTTGGCTAATGAATATTCCTTCCTTCTTATGTTGTTTTTTGACTTGTAACCTAAGAAGAAAGTGATTTCCCATAGAACTATTGGAATCTCTTGTGCATCAAACATTTAAACTCATCACATAAAGATATTCTTTGTGGACCCAAAGATGATATCATCAACATACACCTGTACTAACAAGATATCACCTTTGTCCTTCTTGTGACTAAGTCCTTATCTATTGTGCCTATTTGTATATACTTTTTCAAATTTATAAGTAGACTAAAGGTCTTCATACCAGGTTAGTGAGCTTGATGTAGACTATATATAATCTTTTTCTACCTTATTCTTTTTGTCATAAGTACTGTTTGATATTTCAAAACCAGAGGCTGGTATAATTACCTCCTCTTTAATAGTACCATATAAAAGCTATCTTCACATCCATCTGGTAACATAATGAACCCATAAATGATGCATAGGCTAAAAATAACTGATTTCTTCTATCCTTTAGCAAAAGGAGAAAAACCTTATCAATCAATTCCTTTTCTTCTTGGTTATTCATTTGTGCAAACCTAGTCTTGCCTTGTTTCTTACTATAATCCATCTCTCATCCTTTTTGTTTCTAAAGACCCATTTTGTTTCTAATGCACATCTTACCATCTAGGTAGATTAATAGTGTCAAACCTTCTAAGTTGAAATTATAGAAGCTCTCATGCATTGCTTCTATCTAGCTTGGATCTTCAAAGCTTGAATCACTTCTTCTTGGGTTCCATAGGAGAGAAAATAGCATAATAAGCTAGTTCTAATAATCTTTGTGATTTGTTCTCTCTGCTTATTAATGTAACATACCATTAGCATGTTCATCTTGGAGAAAATCTGAGTCATTCTCCTTGTTTGAATACGGATGATTAAAGTCTCCAATGATTGGTTCTTTAGGATGATCCTTGTCAGTTCTGGTTGTGGGAATAGACGACATCTTTGGTTGTTTCCAAGTTGTTTAGGTCAGCATCTGAACCCACATCTTCTTCATCAAAGCATTAACAAAAATTCTAGTATCAAATCCATGGTATTTGTTAGTCACATTTGAAACTAGTGGCTGTGTAAATGCATATTTTGAAAGGAGAAAAATCTTTCATATAGTGTTCCTAATTGCATTAGAAGCATCAACAACATTAATGGTGATGATGGCTAATCGGTTAGTAAAAGATGTTGGTTTCCTGCAGAGGTTGTTCTAACAGTATTAATACTAATTTAGTGCTAGTTTAGAATGTACAGTTCTGCTTTTTTGTTGAAGTAAACTTCAAACTCACTTCTTGTGGCTTGATCATCCTTCCCATCTTTATCTAAAGCTCCACTTATAACCATTTCAGTAGGCTTCATTCCAGAATCTTCTTCACTGTCCTTAGGACCTTAAGAGATTAATGGATTAGTTGTGCAGAAAGGTATTAGGGTGTATTCGTGTTTAGGTTTTGTCTTCTTCTCAGCTTGACCTGTAATAATGTTATCTCTAGTTCCTGCAATACCATTAGTTTGATTTCCTGCAACAACTGGCACATAGTTCATAGATATTGTCAAAGAATCAACATCAAAAAGCCAGTCTGGTCCATTTCCTGTCACATTAGGTGTATTTTCAAGAAATCTAATGTTTAAGGTCTCTTCAACTATCTTGGTCCTCTTGTTAAATACTCTCATAGCCTTGCTAACTACAGAGTACCCAACAAAAAATCCCTCATCAGCTTTTCCATCAAACTTGCCTAGATGATCCCTGGTATTTAAGATGGTAACAGGACACCCAAAAGGTTTCATGAAGTCTATCAATGAGGTTCTTCCACGAATAAGTTCATAAGGTGTCTTGTTATGAGGCTTAATGACTAAGACCTATTGTTGCACAATTAGCAACTGTATTAATGCTTCAGACAAAGGTGGTTGGCAACTTAGAGTCAACTAACATAGTTCTTGCAGCCTCTATTAGTGTTCTATTCCTCCTCTCAGCAACACCATTCTGTTGAGGAGTCCTAGCAACACTGAATTCCCTCTTAATACCCTTCATTTCACAGAACTGATTCATTACACTATTTTTGAACTCAGTTCCATTGTCACTTCTGATAACTTTTACTTTATAGTCTAGTTGATTTTCTATTTCAGTTATGAAGGTCTTTAATATCCCACTAGTTTCATCCTTAGTGGCCAAAAAGAATACCCAAGAAAATCTACTAAAGTCATCAGTAAAAAAAACTAGGCATATGGACTTTTCATTAAACTCTTAACATTTGTAGGACCAAATAGGTCCATATGAAGCATATGTAAGGGTTTGCTGATTGAGTTCACAAGTTTGGTCTTACAGGAGGCTTTGTGTTGCTTTCCTTTCTGACAAGCAACACAAGAATGGTCATTTTCAAAGATCTTTGAAGGCAAACCTCTAACAAGGTTTCCTCTCACAAGTTTGTTCATGTTTTTAAAGTTTATGTGACCAAGCCTCCTATGCCATAAATTAGATTCATCAATTGTGGCCTTAGCAAAGAGGGCAAATTAAACCTTAGTAGGAAACAACACTTTTAGGTCAACATCTATAAATGTTATCCTTTCTGGAATACCCACAGCAAGACTTGACTTTCATCAAAGTAGCTTAAGTCAGAAGATAAGACAAGACATTCAGTATCAGTAAAAAGAAGATTATTCTTTTTGTCACATATTTGTGACACACTACACAAGTTGTTTTGATTTTACCTTTTCCAAAAATTCTACCTTTACCATCTCCAAAGGAAACAAAACCACCACCATAATCTTCATATTCAGTAAGATAGCATTTGTTTCTAGTCATGTGCCTAGAGAAACCACTGTCAATAACTCCTTTTTCCTTGTACTCTTTGTGATGGGTGTGGTCCATAACATATAAATAAGAGAATTAGATCTTATAGGGATCCTAGCCATTATTGACTTAGATCTTGCCTCAATGCTTAATGTAAGAATATTTCTTATAAAAAGTATTTGATGCTACTTCTATTTTGGCTTTCGAATACCCGCATGCTGAGGCCTTAACCAACTTAACCCCTTTTCCTTGCTTTTACTTATATGCTCTATCCCCTAGCAGTAGTATCTTTTTCCCTAACAAGTAATAACCTTTTTTATTGAAAATATTGTTCTTGTTTACTGAATACTTATTAAATGGCCTTGTGACTTGTGAATATCCATTTTTGAAAGCATTTGTTATTGGTCTAGGATGATTCATAGTTAGTTTTGAGCCAGCAGTATTAACTGGTTTGACAGCAGTATTAACACTCTGTCCAAGCAATATTAATTTGGCCAGACTTGTTAATTACTGCTTGTGGAACGAATCTTCTTTTAGGGTATGGGTGAGTCATTTTATTACAAAGTTCTTGTGATTGACGCCTACTTAGTTGTTCCATACTGCGTATTATAACTTTTTATCACTCACATTATGACGAGGCTCCAAAACTACCACAACAAAACAAGCTTTATTAATCATTTTAAAGTCACGTCCTAGTCTTTGGGACATAAGATTGTTCCAGTTTCTTCGGTTCCCTCTAGGATAGTGTTTGTTTTGTTTAGGTGTTTCCCTAGCAGACTTATCAAATTTTATCTTTTTAGTGCTAGGTCTAACAAATTTATTTTCAACATTAGATATAAATTCTACCTCACTATCATCATCAGAATTCCAATCCTCAATGACTAGAGGTCTAAAGCTGTTCATCCTAACAGTTTTAGGTTCTACTGCATCACCATTATTTTTTACATCAACGGACTCATGATTTGACTCAACATTCTTAACATTACTAGGTGTAACAATAGTAATAATATCTATATTCTTACTTTCAACTATTTCATCCATAAACGTTAGGTCATGTTTGAAGGGAATGAAGTTCCCTGTAAAAGGTGGGGGGAACTGCATGATATCCAGGTGGGGGAACTGAATGATATCCCTTATCTGATCCAGACTTATCAGATAAATTCACAAAACTTTCTACTGCAGGAGAAGCTGCAGTAGCTGCATCATATCCTAGTCCTGTTTTAAACTTGTCAATTACTTGACTTTCCAGTATGTTATTTAAAGACTTGGATGAATTTTGAAACTTCTCTAATGTTTGTTTTAACTGATCTCTTTCTTTTTCTGCTTTTTCCAAATTCATTTTGTATTCATTTAAGGCATTATCTCTTAGTCTAACTTCAAGTTTTAAAACATTTATGCTTTCTTCAAACACAGCCTCATTTTTCTTATAGTGAGCTAATCTAGCTTCTACTGATTCTAAACCTGCTTTATAAGATACTAAATTAAATTGAGACTTTTTGTAATCTGAAGACAAACTGTCATATTGTTCTTTGAGAGTAGCATAAGCTTTAACACATGATTTAGAACAAGAATCTACCTCAGTATCTGAACTGGAAGAACTTCCTGAAGATGTATATGCCATTAATGCAAAGTTTGTAGGATGCTCTTCTTATTCAAAGCTTCACAACAAGCTCTGATACCACTTGTTGATCCCAATGAATAGATCTTTAACTCCTTAGCTTGTAAGGTTTAGTACCCTTGGATAAATCCAAAAATACTAAGAATGAAACTTTGATTGAATGATATAAACTATGCGGAATCTAGTTTATATCACTATGAAGTATTCTCAATGAAACAGTAAAGTATGTGTTGACACAAAGATATAATAAACACAATAAGCTTTAATATATATTAATACGATCACTCTGACTTAGTGATAGGGTTTACAACCTTGAAGCTAAAAACTCTACGGAAAACTGAGATGGAAAACTTATATGATGTGTATGCTGATGAGATGCTAAACTAGATGCCCTAGGATCTCCTTTTATACACCAAGGATCCCTAATGGGCTTACAATACTTTCCTAAGTATTTAGTCAAATGTATTGAATAGAATGACTATGTATTTAATACTTTCCAAAGCTCGTAGTCAAATGTATTAAATAATTTCTCATAAATAGTTTCTCAATCAGCATTAATCTTTTCAATTGGCATTAACTTGATATTAACTCGTAGTTGTAACTTCTTTCAGCAGTATTAATTTTCTCACCATCAGCAGTAATCTTGAACCAGCAGTAGTAACTCTATAACCAGCAGTCTTAAGTCCTTCAACAGTCGTAAGTTAGTACTGGCAGTACTAACTTACTCTAGCAGTACTAACTGGTTAATACTGGTAATTGTAACTTGTGAGCAGTACTAACTTGTGGCTTAGCAGTACTAAGTGCACTAAGTTTAATTCCCAACAATGATGATTCAATCCATGTTTACTTTCATTAATTCTTACATTTCTATTACCATGAGCAGCTAAGCACTCTTAGTGCTGGCCTAACCATGTAATTGCTATTGATATGATTATTGTTTCCTTTTCAATTATGGTTTTGTTAGATATCCTTATTGCCTTTCATTGATCCCTGTGTTTTGGTAGTATAGAGGATGGCTTAGATCTTGATAATCCTGTTATTAGACTTACCCTGTTGAATATGGGATTAGCGGGGTACAATGGTAGCTTGGCACCTATCCCTAGTGTAGGAATTTACCACATTACCGCCTTTGCCATATTAAATACTTAAAAGCACAGGAACTCTTTTAGAGAGGGTTGATAATCAGTTTAGATTATAGATTGGTCTAAAGGATAGTTGGGGATTAACCACTACAAACTTGGATGCCCTGCTCCTGTGATCGTAAGAGAATGTGGGATCGTAGAGTGAGTATAGGACAGACCTTAAATGCCAATTCGGGTCTGTCGATATTAGAACCACTAATGGAACTTATAATTGAATATTGCATAGGAAAATGTAATCATAGCATTAGTAATGAAATGGTTAGGTTAGCACGCTTTTCTCCTTGAATTCTTCTATCACTTTACTTTATTGCATTTACTTTCCTATAGTTATTAAAATCAACTTTAAAAACATTTTCAAACGTGACATAATCAAATTTGAACTAGTAAACCTGAGCTCTTAGGACGACCTCGGATTTAACAATCTACTGCACTATAAATGACTGGGTTCTCTACCCGTTAGTGCGTGTATTGGTAGACGAGTTTTATAAATTTAAAACTTGGTATATATTTATGTAAAACAATTTACGCATCAAGTTTTTGGCACCGCTGCTGGAGAGCTAAAATTAGTTATAATTTGATATGAGTGAAATCAATGATTCTGGGTCTATTGTCAACGAATATATGACAAAAATTAGGAATGACAATGGAACTGGAATAATTAAACCATTATTCGAAGAAAACATAAAATTTGAATTCTAAGGACAATGCATCGAAGAACTTAAAGAAAATATTTTACGGAAAAGAAAACGAAGATCCTCATGAACATATCTCTTACATCACTGGAATTATTGATCTTTTTCATTCCCTAGGAGTTGCAAGAGACCAGGTTATGTTGATGGCTTTTCCATTTACCCTTAAGGGAAAAGCTAAACAATGGATGAAACGATTATCCGCTGGGTCAATCTGGAAATTATTCAAACAAGCCTTCTTAGATGAATATCGTCCTCCTCTTAAAATCATTAAACAAATTGAATCAATTAGGAACTTTAAACAAAAACTTAATGAGCCTTTGCACTGTTCATGGGAAAGATTCACAGAATCCCTCTTTAGATGCCTCGAACACAAGCTAAATGAGCATGAGTAGTTGCGAATCTTTTATCAAGGACTGGATGCAGAAACAAGACTTAAGGTCGACTTTAAGGGACCAATCCCTCGAATGACACCAACGAAGGGAATGGAAGCTATTAAGGAATTATCCGCGCATTCTCTCTCATGGTACAATGAAGGAAATATAAAGACTGAAAACAAGGAGCTTCAAACAGTTCTAAATCAAATTAATAACTTTGAAAATAATATGAACATAATAATCAAAGAAGTTAGAATGGCACAACATAAGTATGAAACCTCAATGGAAGGAAGAATTTAAAATTTAGAAGAAACTCTAAATAAATTCATCAAGGAATCTCAAATAAGGCAGAAGGAAAGTGAGAACATAGTCTGGCGAATCAAGAAAACCTACAACCAAACCTTTAAAACATAAGCATCTTCTATTAAGAAAATAGAAATTCACTTAGGAAGAATCGTAATAATAATACAAGATAGAGAGACAGGAAGTCTCCCAAGCTCTACTGAAACTAATCCAAGGGGGTTGGCTAATGCCATAACAACCAGAAGCGGACTAAATTACAAACCCCCTAAGAATCCTCTTGAAAATATAACAACTTCGCAAGAGAAGCTTGCAACAAAAGAAACCACCATCAAGAGTGGTGAAAAGGGTCCCGATAATCCTAAGAAATCTATGGAATCTTACGATCACTCTACCCCATTCCCTGAACGACTAAAAAGGAAAAAGAAAAAGAACAATTCAGAAAGTTCTTTGAAAACCTTTAACAACTCATCATAAACATCCCGTTTTTTGAGGCGTTAGAGCAAATGCCCAAATATGCTAAATTTATGAAAGATCTCCTTGCCAGAAAAGGAAAGATAGAGGAAACATCTAAAATAACTTTAAACGAAAGATGTTCTGTAGTGCTCCTAAACAAAATCCCGTTTAAAGAAAAAGATCCTGGAAGTTTCACTATCCCATGTGTAATAGGGAAAATGGGCATTGACAAAGCTCTAGCTGACCTTGGGGCCAACAGTAGTCTTATGCCATACTCTATGTATGCAAGGTTGGATCTTGGTGAATTAAAACCTACCCGCATGTGTATCGAATTAGCAAATAAATCCACCCAATATCCCAAAGGGATTGTTGAGAATGTCATAGTAAAATTTGACAAATTTATTTTCCCTGTTGATTTTGTAGTGCTTGATATGAAAGAAGATCACAAGATTCCAATAATTCTTGGAAGACCATTCTTAGCCACAACACATGCAATGATTGATGTATTCAATAAAAAGATATATTTTAAAGTGGGAAATGAGACAATTACGTTTGACATTCATAAATCAATGAAATTTTCCACACTAGAAGATGACGAGTGTCTTTCTATTGATATGGTAGATAAAGTCGTATCAGAACATGTTCATGAAATTCTCCCTTCAAGTCCTCTTGATTCGTTCTTATTTGAACCAATCATGAATTACCAACAAAAAAGTATTACCAATTTATGAAAAAAAGAGGATGATGACTCAGAGGATTTAAATATACTGGGACCTCCCTCTGACCATGACACTTGGGAGCCAATCAAACCAACTTTATTCGCTACAAATACGATTGAAGCTGAAAAGCAGCCTCCTAAACTTAAGGAACTTCCGTCTTACCTTGAATATGCTTTCTTGAACAATAATTAAGAATTCCCAATTATCATCTCCTCTCTATTAAACTCTCAAGAAAAAGAGTTACTCTTGAAGGTTTTAACGCAATACAAGGCTGCATTGGCTTGGAAAGTTACTGATATATCGGGACCTCCCTCCGACCATCACAGCTTTTACGGCGTAAAGCCTCTCCTACTTTAAGCCATAACATTCAAAATTCATAGAAGATGATTTATCCGAGTCAGCGTTACGGCGTAACATAGGCGACAAGGTTACACCGTAACATCATTTTAGCCTAGAAGATTGGAAGCCTATGTAGCAAGGTTACAGTGTAATGTCTCATAAGGGTTATGCCGTAACAGTTTCGAAATATATAAATAGAACCCTCATCCGGCTCATTCATCATCACTCAATTCCACACTTCACAACACAGTTTAAAGGGGTGAACCAAGCCCCCAAGGTCTGAAGCATTTCACCAAGAGTCCTAGAGAGAAGTCACTTTACATAATTCTTGTATTTAATTGTTCGTAACATTCATTGTAAGAACAATGATGATTCAATTCATGTTTACTTTCATTAATTCTTGCATTTTTGTTACCATGAGCGGCTAAGCACTCTTAGTGCTGGCCTAACCATGTAATTGCTATTGATATGATTATTGTTTCTTGTTTAATTATGCATCTGTTAGATATCCTTATAGCCTTTCATTGATCCTTGTGTTTTGGTAGTATAGAGGGTGGCTTAGATATTGTTAATCCTGTTATTAGACTTACCTTGTTGAACCTGGGATTAGCGGGGTACTAGGGTAGCTTGGCACATATCCCTAGTGTAATAATTCGATATTAGAACCACTAATGGAACTTATAATTGAACATTGCATAGGAAAATGTAATCATAGCATTGGTAATGAATTGGTTAGGTTAGCACACTTTTCTCCCTGATTTCTTCTATCACTTTACTTTATTTCATTTACTTTCCTGTAGTTATTAAAATCAACTTTAAAAACATTTCAAATGGGACATAATCAAATTTGAACTAGTAAACCTTAGCTCTTGGGGCAACCTCGAATTTACCAATCTACTACACTATAAATGATCGGGTTCTCTGCCCATTAATGCGTGTATTGGTAGACGAGTTTTATATATTTAAAACTTGGCATATATTTATTTAAAACAACTTACGCATCACTATGCAGCATACAAATCTTTTCCAATCTCGTTAAAATGACATTTCTTAATGGTCTACTAAAGGAGGAGGTTTATGTTGCTCAACTAGATGGGTTCGTTGATCCTGATCATCCAGAAAAAGTTTACCATCTAAGGAAAGCTCTATATGGATTAAAGCAAGCTCTAATAGCCTGGTATGATGAACTCTTAAATTTCCTAATGTCCAAAGGTTTTACTAAAGGTACTATAGACCTTACTTTATTTACGATAAGATACGGGAAGGACATTCTACTTGTGCAAATTTACATAGATGACATAATTTTCGGGTCTACAAACCCTAAATATTCTAAAAAGTTTGAAAAAATAATGCACAATAGATTTGAGATGACCTTAATGGGGGAAATGAAATTCTTTTTAGGACTTCAGATCCACCAATCCCCATGAGGTATCTTTATCAACCAGGCCAAGTACGCTTTAAAAATACTCAAAAGGCATGGTATGGATAAATGTGATAGCATTGGTACACTACTGGCTACTAAACCTAAACTGTATGCAAACTTGTGTAGAAAACCTGTTAAACAAACAAACTACCATAGTATGATTGGGTCACTCATGTATCTGACATCTAGTAGACCAGACTTAGTACAAGCAATATATTGTGCATGTTATCAAGCAAGACCATCTGAAAAGCACCTCAAAGAGGTTAAAAGGATCTTTTGATACTTAAAGGGTACCATAAATATGGGACTCTAGTATCCAAAAGATTCTGGCTTTGAACTAATTGTATTTTTAGATGCTGATCATGCTGGATGCATTGATATTCTTAAAAGCACGTCTGGAGGAATACATTTCCTAGGGATAAGTTAGTCAGTTGGATGTCAAAAAAGAAGGACTGCACTGCACTGCAATGTCATCAGCAAAAGCAGAGTACGTGGTGTTATCTGCAAATTTTGCTTAAGTAATGTGGATGAGGACACAAATTAAGGATTATGGCTTTAATTACAACAAAATACTTTGTACTACGACTCTCAGTCAACCATAACAATCTCATGCAACCCCGTGCAGCACTCCCGTACCAAGCACATCCATACTCAATACCACTTTATCAAGGAACAAGTTGAACGTGGTATAATTGAATTATACTTTGTCAAAAGTGAATATCAATTAGCCGATATGTTTACTAAAGCCTTACCCGAAGATAGGTTTTAGTATCTTGTCAGACGAATTGGTATGAGATGTTTGACTCCAGCAGAACTGAAGGTTCGGGAAAATGAATCTGCTTGATATTTCATCAAACATCGACTTGTAAATACTTTTGAGAAAAGCAAAGTACAAAAATATAACACATATAAAACCAAATACAACAATATAAAATCTCAGAAAGAAATTACAAAATCAAAAAATTCAAAAATTCCAAAAAGAATCTTCTCGACATGTCTTTTGGAATCGATAACACTTACGTACCTAGAAATGTCGATGAATATTGACACGGGTATGTAAATGAAGTTCGAGCAAGAGTTCAAAAGTTTTAAAACATGTCATTTCTAATTTTCTCATAATGGCTTATGTGCAAATCAGTACGTAACCCGGACTTCAAATAAAGGAAAGTTTATCTATAAAGATAACTTATCCTAACAACAAGAAAATCAATTTTCTCGGTCTTGAGCATGTTTTTACAAGACATTCAAAGTTTTAGGCTTAAGAAAAAGGATAGTGTACGCATAAGTGCACTTACCCTTAGAGTTAGAAGAGAAGTCTTCTAACATGTGTTTTTTAAATAGTTGAACACAAAATTTTAAGAATTTCTCAATGTCAATTCAAAATCTTTCAAAATTGTGTGTTCAACACTCCATCCCTCACAAAACTTTAAAAGACGACAATATTACAATTGGTTTTATTTTTGAGGGGGAGTTTTTCGAAAAACAAGGTTTTAATGTTTTTGGATACATCATCACATGACAATTATTATGTATTCAAAACATTATAAAGTCTCTTAGTAACAACTTCGTAATAAAAATGACAACTTAAATTGAGGTTGAGACAATTGCTCCATCAATTTTATATTCATTTTTACAACTTGGTATTATTTTTTGGTGTCAAACATATGTAAAATTAAGGGGGAGCAAGTTAATGTTCCACATAATTCATGTTGTAACAATTTTCTCCCCATGGAATTTTCAAGAAAAAATTTTGTCACTTGGTATTTCAAAGACTAAGTGTATTAGTATTTAAAATAAAGGGAGAAATATGATTAAAATGTGATCTAGATTAATAATAAGTTATCTAAAGATTCAAGAGTGAAAAGTGCTTTATACTCTTACCCACATGTGCAAAACACTTTTATTCATCGATGCACGTGTGAAGGTGGAGTTTTTCCAAAGGATGAAACTTTCAAAGTGTTAAAAGTTTTGATATTACATCAAACATTTTGAATTGATTTTCAAGGTTTTACGGTTACGATCAAATACCAACAACCTATTAATTTCATAATGATTCTGAAGTCATAAGGTGGTTATGTTAGGTATTAGTCCTATGATCCAGCCAGAACCGGAGCGATCTACCCAAGGACACTCTATAGTTAGAAATAGCAGTCCTTAGGTATGATTAGAGATGAATCAGAACGGGAATAATGTTGACTAAGGTTGAGCTAACACTGGAACAATCACAACAAGGTGTTAGTAATGACGTCTTGGTAAGCATTTAAGGGGTTAAAGAATAAAAAAGAAATGTATAGACAAAGGGTGAAAAGAAAAAAGCCCTCCACACAACTTAAGGCAGAAACCGGGTCAATACATATGTTATCGGTTTTCACAAAGATGAATTACGGTATTGAAGACAAGTGATGACATCAAAGAACGTCTATTTTATAGCATCATTTATCCCATGTAATTAACCCATTTTGTATAATTGTTGCAAAGAATTATTACTTAATCGTTTGTATTTGAGAATTGTAGTAATTATGGAGTACTTGGTGAAAGTTAACTAAAAGGCATGCATTCTGGAGCTTAAACAAAGATATTTGAATATTACTGTTCTGACAACCAATACGTCGTATCCATCAAGGAAGATACGGCGTATCTGTGCCTGCACTCACCAAAGACCACGAAGGAGACAAGATCTAATACGCCGTATCCAGAAGAAGGAAATACGCCGTATTCAAGCTATATGGAAATAAAATATTCTGGAAGATAACAAACGTGGTCCATACTCTAAGAAATTCCCAATACGCCGTATCCAAGACTTTGGATACACCGTATCGACCATATTCTAGACCCTATAAATAGAAAACTCAAAAATGAGTTTTAAGTGTGCTAAATCATATTTTCGATACCTAAACCACAAAAGTTGATTTTCAGAGGAGAAGAAGAGCAGAAGAGGTCTTGCAGCATGATTAATTCCATAGGAAACAACTTGTATGGAGGTGGTTTGATGGAATTAAAGAATTAATTACTAGTTGGGTCGATTTGACTGATAATTTTTTTGGAAAATACTACCTGCCTTCCCACACTAGCAAAGTTAACACCCTGATATTAAGTGGGACCATACTAATCCAAAGTTTGAAAACTCATTGGCCTCAAAGTTTGTGAACTACAAGATGATGCATATATATATACTAAAGGAGCTTTGTGGGATTATTAGAAATTAGGAAGTGACAAAATTGAGCCAACGAATGATGAAACTTCTGATCTTGAGGAAACTAATCACGATGATGAACAAAAAATGGATGAAATTTTTAGGATTGAAACAAACTTGTTCGATTATGAAATACCGCTGTGTTAAAATTCAAAGAGTTCAATTACCTACTCAAGATAGACCCGGATGTCCTTACTAAAGATATTAAGGGGATTCAAGGGGAAATTTGATGTTACAAGGATGATTGGATTTAGGTATGGAAACAAAAAATGTGCGTGGGTGGAGGTGGGGGGAGCGGTCCACGCAGAGGGCGGTTTGTTTTTCTTATCCTTTATACACTCTCCCTATAAAGAAAAACCATGGGACTGACAACTGGGAGTATGGACTGAACCCGCTGGAAAGAAGATGGATATTGTAAAAGTATGGACTGACACTTGAGTATGGACTAACAATTGAGTATGGACTGACAGTTGGGTACTTATAAGTGCGTATTTGGAGTGGCCTACCTGTAGCTGGAAAGAAGATGGATATTGTAATGAAGGAAACTTACCAGGAGCCTACATAGTTGGAAACACACTCCGTTACCAAGATTTATAATGGTACGATGCTTTGACTTAAATGCATGTGTATAGCTGCGCTGGGAAAGAAAGATAAGACTTTTAGAAAATGTTATATGCTACGCCATGAGAACGGATTAATCAATGTGAAGATCGTGTAGAGTAAAATCTATGAAGTCGCGAAGTTTGATGATTGCATAGTGATATTGGGAAATGAATATATGACTTGATGTTACCGATGATCTGATGATTGTAATGAATTGGTAATATGCGAGAATGAACAGTAACGATGATGGAGAAAATATGTGAGTTATAATGTCAGCCAATGAAACTCATGAGTTGCGGTTTTGCCTTTAAGATGAGATTCGTGACGATGATCATTGTATTCATGTCAGAGCAAGTGAGATCAAAGAGTTGGTTGTTGTTAAAGCTAGATGAATACATAGCGAGATTTGACGAATACTATCGGCAGAAGTTGCTTGTGAGCATACAAGAAAATCTTTCGCTTATGGTCGAATATTGGATTGGTAACAGAGCCGTGTGAGAATAGCTGAGAAGGAAAAAGTCTAACTTAAGACTTCTCTGTAAACAAAAAGTGCTTCCAGGGGAGGAAAAACCCGGTATCGTTATTTATTTATTTTTAATCGAGTCTTGTATTCCCAGACAATCAATACGGCGTATCAGTCCATACCTTACGGCGTATTGAATGTTACGTAGGACCGTTATTCATGTACCTTTATTTATTTTATGCACTTTAAACCATTATTTTTAGTTTTGTCAATCACGGCGTGTGCATTCCATGCCAATGATACGGCGTATTCAACAGATGGCCCGTATTTAGATAACTTTTTTTTACAGGCTTCTCGATATGGCGTATTTAGTTTTTAGATTTTGGCGTATTGCTCTACTGTACTGTTTTTGTATAGCTTATTTAAATTAAACCATAGAAATACCTATGTAGGATTTGCATGTTTTTACCGTATTATTGAGTGGCATTAAGATGAGTCCTACGCTGTTTGAATAGGAATCTCGAGAGACAATAGTTGGAGGATGAATCTCTTGACAATCTGCAGACAATATGGAAGTTGTCGTATACGTTTGCTTTGGTTTTGAATTGATTTTCCACAAAACTTGTTCTGTACGGGTTATCTATTCAGGTCTAAGTTGCGTGGAGTGCTTGAACCTCATGGATCTGTTCTATGTCAACATGGAGATTCTTGGTCTTCATTAAACTTGATCTACTTGGAGAGATTCCAAATGTGCCGAGCAAAATATCGGGGTGTTTCTCATTCTATTTCTTTTTACATTCCGTTTTTAATGTTTTATCTATACAATGAGGACGTTAATTCAAGTGGGGGGATGGAATTAGAATGTATACTTGTCATATTTTTCATAATAGACGCTAATTTCTTCCCTAATTTGCCTATCAATTTCATGTCAAAAAAGTTTTATAACTCGATAATGAAGGACAAAATTGAATTTAGAGGGAGGAATGAATTGGGAAACTGGGCTAACATACCAATCTTTATTGAAAACTTTTGTGTTCTTACTAATTTTACAGTTGTAGAAGATATGGATCCTTATCTTGATGAAGGAATAGGAGAAGTGGTAGTTGGAGAACGTTTCTGCAAGGTTTCGTGTGTAGAAACTAGAAGGTTTGATGGAATCATTACTATCCACGATAAGGATGAAAGTGTAACTTACCAAATGGTACGGTCAATTCCAAGGTTCAAACGCCTCACTAATAAACAATGCAACAAGATCCCGCCAATACTAAGGGTCAGTGAAAAAGATAAGATGAATGGAATCTCACACTCATACCAAAAGCTAAAGGGGTTCTACAAAGGAGTTTTAAATCTAGAACCCGACTTTATCCGAGATCCGAAGATGGAAGAATGGCTTACACACGGGAACATCAGCGTACATGAGATGGAATGAAGGAAGCTGAAAAAGTCTAACTTAAAGACTTAGCTGAAAAGAAAAGTGCTTCCCGGGAGATAATCCGAACAATTTTTATTTATTTATCGAGTCTGTCTTTCTAGACATCAATACGGCGTATTCGCTCCTTACCATATGATGTATTAAATGTCTGGACGTTATCAGTCCTTTATTTTTCTACATTTAAAAACTTTATGATCAGTTATGTCTATACGGCGTATTCATGCACATGATACGACGTATTTGGCAGACTGACCCGTATAGATACTTTTTACAGGTCTTTCTATATGACGTATCCAGGTTTATAGATATGATGTATTGGTTTCCTGTACAGTTTAGTTTTTGCATGGTTTTCCTATAATTTTGCACAGGACCTCGCTGGAAAGAAATCGACAATGTTGGTGAAGTATCTACAATCTAGAATTCTTGCTCATAAAATCAATAATGAAGAATCATTACCGAGCAAATATCAGGGGAGTTTCTCATTCTAATTATTTTATTTCATGTTTTTAATGTTTTATCTTTACAACTAGGACGTTGTATAACTTAAGTGGGGGGATGGGAATTAGAACATTACTTGTCCTATTTTTCACATTAAAATTCTTAAATTTTAAATTTTTTCAAGCATACTTTTGTGAAATTACTAGTTACATAACCTGCACACAATAACCCTTATTAGATATTGTGAAGATTCAGTCTTATCCGTTTCCAAATATTTACCAAAATTTCACAAAAATATGAGTGTGCCAGTGATGTTGTAGACTTTAAAACTTGGCTTGGTATATCTATTTGAGACCACAATAATGAGTACTATAGATTTAGATGGAGTAACTTATTCAAATTGGTAAATTTCTAGGATTACACCCAAAAAGCCTATACATGTTATTTTATTAACTAACTACACTGGTTAGTTAACCCCCATATAAACCCCTTTCTTACTCTTATTTTAAGAGTAAGATACCCCTAGAAAGACTAGTAGAGCCAATCCTTTAGGATAAACACAAACTATTTGTTTCGTTACACCTTAGCCTACCCTGTTAGATTAAGTCTATTTATCAGTTGCTAGTTGCTTAAAGTGTAAAGTATCTATTTCATGTGTCTTGTGTAAATTTCTATCTCTGGTTTGGTTGGATTTTTTTTTTGCACATTGCAAATGGGAATGTAAAAAGTAGTCAAAACTCATGTATTTTTACTACTATCACAATTAATGGTACGTTCGAAGAAAGAATAATTATCAAAGAAATTATCCGGAGTTATTATGATCGTGAAGATGGTAAAATTACACCGAGATTCGTAGTATGTATTGTTTTAAAAAAAAATCGAAAAAAATTAGAAAATTGCAACAAAAAAGAGGAGGAAAAGTTTGAAGATAGTCGGTTCGTTAAAGCTTAAACCGATGGAATTATTTGAAGGATCGATTATTCGTTGATACATATAAAAAGTCAACGATATAAAGGTTTGTATAAAGTGGTAGATATCACCACTTGTCTTGTAAAAGTATGTAAAGTATGGGATGAATGGGAAGTTGGCCATTACGGGAACGCCAACTTAGGTTGTTGTTTTTGATCAATGATCATGACGTTTGTGTAAATATTTATGTGTCTTAATCATGGTAACGGTCAAGAAAGTATCTAGCAACTTGTGCCTTATTTATTTTGGACTTAATCTATTTATTTTGTAAATTTTTATTTAACAACAATTTATTTCCTTTTCCTAATGATTAACCTTATGTTTTATTCGAATGAGGATGTGATCAAATCATGCATGTCTATTCCGTCGTTACAACCATGTATGTGTGATTCAGCCACCTTGTTGGTTTATTACTTTTGGTGAAAGTTAGAAGATCCATACCCTATATCACTTTACTAGTCCTACTCTTTAGCTTATTTGAGTTAAGGTTTGAATGCAGTCATATGTGTCTATCCCATCGTTATGGGTGTCCATGTATGTGTGCTCAATTACCTTGTTGGTGTGGTACTTTTGGTGAAATATTGTAGAATGATCAACCCTAAGCCTTATAATAAAAACCCATTTTACCTTTATAAACTTGTTACTCCTTTGCTCTAATGGTGGAGATGTGTATCATTGTCAAGCCTATGATAGAATACTCATCACGACCGAGTAATTGAGCGAATTAGTTACATGTTGCCACTTAGATTAGTTGAGTGATTTGAGTGTTTTCATCTTCCTATTTCGTGAGGTGTTTGGTTTTGTAATTGTAATAGATCAAATAAATGCTTAAACGGAAATATCCTTAAGGATATATTTTCATAAACTTCTAAAGGCTACTTAAGGACAAGTAGGATTCAAGTGGGGGGATATTTGATGACATCAAATAACGTCTATTTTATAGCATCATTTATTCCATGTAATTAACCCATTTTGTATAATTATTGCAAAGAATTGTTACTTAATCCTTTGTTTTTGAGAACTGCAGTAATTATGGAGAACTTGGTGAAAGTTAACTAAAAGGCACGCATTTTGGAGCTTAAACAAAGATATTTGAAGATTACTGTTCTGACAACCAATATGCCGTATCCATCAAGGAAGATACGGCGTATCTATGCCTACACTCACCAAAGACCACGAAGGAGACAAGATCCAATACGCCGTATCCAGAAGAAGGCAATACGCTGAATTCAAGCTATATGGAAATACAATATTATGGAAGATATGAAACGTGGTCCCTACTATAATAAATCCCCAATACGTCGTATCTAAGACTTTGGATACGCCGTATCAAACATATTCCAGACCCCATAAATAGAAAACTCAAAAACGAGTTTTAAGTGTGTTAAATTGTATTTTCAATACCTAAACCATAAAATTTGATTTTTAGAGGAGAAGAAGAGCAGAAGAGGTATTGCAACGTGATTAATTCCATAGGAAACAACTTTTAATCTCCTATACTCTTGTAATCGTTCAG
>BQNB010090936.1:0-27013 GCA_026074375.1 Tanacetum coccineum
AATTGAACCATGCATCCTTGTTTCAATGTTTCCTTCATAACTTGACCCTCTCTTGCCAATAGACTCCTACTACAAAAAGCACCTTCAGATCAAAGGGTTTCGTGCAACTGGTTGGCAATTTAATACTATTGAGCATAACCATTTTTTTTTCAAATTTTAATGAAGAAGTTGGTTTGCCCGCGCTCTGCTGCGGGGCGCGGGCTTTGACATGTTGTGCTGCAATAGCAGAAATACACAGACGTAATGCATTAATTGTTTTAGTTTACATTTGTATCATACATGTTGATGCACATCTGCCTATTTCAAAATATCAGTCTTTCCCTAGAAGTTATACAAATTAAACTTACAAATCATAAATATGTTTGTTGCATACCGCGTTAGCCACAAATATCACCCATCCAAAAACATAGATATATTCTTTTACCATAAACTCGTTAACATCGCGAGTAAAAAGTTAAAGAGAAGCTCATATGAGTCAAATTATAGTATCTTTTACATATCATGTTTAAATACTTAGCCTGAACATGGAAATAGAAATGAAACAGCAGAGATGGTTCATGGCACCGGTCCATTAATCACCTTTGCTACCAAATCTATATTCTGCCTAAAAGAAGTCTTAAATTCTTTTTCCATAAGATAACTAATAGCCGAACTACAGCTTAAACCAGACAGCAAACAACGAACTCGTGGAACAAACAACAGCAAGTAACCTGATACAAAAGAACAAAAAAGACAAAAACTGCACGGACTAATTTCATGTCCTTTAAGCTTAATACGAACTCGTATATTTCAAAACACTTCGGTGATAGCAGGAAACAATATGACGTATGATGGGAGGAGTATGAACTCACAGGTTGTGATATCAAGCTATTAAAGAACCTTTCTAAGCATATGCAGACCATCACACCGCTTAGAGATGGAAACAACAGAGGAGGCATCATCACAGTTTAACTTGAATTTGTTTTTAAATTTAAGTACAGTTTAGCTTAATATCTTTTAGAATACTTAAAATTATTCGTTGTTGCTTCCTCTGTTTTGGTTGTTTTAGAATCAAAAAGCAACGGCACGTTCCAATATACGTAAACACGAAAGAAAAAGATACAAAGATTACCACTTTTGAAGAAGGTCTGATTATCACTTGTCTCTTGCCCATCTTCTCAGCATTACATACTCTTAAGAGCTTCATTCAAAACGCTGACTCTCACCATCCTCGCAAAATAGATATGCTGCAAAAAGAAAACCCAAAAGAAGACCCAAGGATCAGAAAAATATTCAACAGTTTCAAGAGCCCTATAGTCCACAAATCAGTGCCATAAATATGTGAAAATGTTTGAATATTTGTTGCCATTCTAATAATTTTCCAGTTGTAATTTTTTAAGTTCTTGTCTTTTGTAGCATACGAAGCGGTGTTTATTGTGTTCCACATCGTGCATAGTAATGTGCCATACATTTATATCCAATGACTTTTCATAATAAGAAGAATCTAAAAACCTAGTATGAATTTCTAGTGAATTACAATTTAGTAGTTATGAATTTAAAATTCTTTCTGGCCGTTTTTTTATTATAGGGAATAGCCCAAAACGGATTTACTGATTGATATCTTAGATTTTCTGACAGTATCTTTCACTCAGTTTTTTCAAAAAATTTGTAATATGTGTAACAATATTGTGATATGATTAATCAATTATATATTACTATGATTTAAACCGGAACTGACCTTGGCAGCCTTTATCAAGATAGGGGTAGACCAAACATTTGTGTGGCTCCGAAATGTTTCTTTCATTATAGACGTTTGACAACCATTTTGTGAGCATTCCCCAGCAACTACATCCGTTAAGTTGCTGCATAATCCAAAACAGCCACTAACCCGCATCCGCACTAACAACCTCGCACCAGCAACTTACGTTACCAAAGGGCTGCATTTATGAATTGCAAGAGATCAGAACAGGAAATCTTATAATATAACTTTGAAGTAATATAGCTTTCAAGACAAATGCAAATCTTTGGTCTGAGCTAATTATGTTCTGTTTTAAATGTCTAAATTCTAATGGCTCACTCGATTTTGTGGTCAATCTGGTTCTGTAAGCATACCCTGAAACGTTTTGTTTTTGTAGTGCAAAAGAGATGTAATTGCTTTTTGCTATTGTAGTGTATACCCACATTTCTAATCTGTAATGATAGTACACAACTTGCTATCTGATTTCTGGATCCACCACTACCACAGGGACTGGAATATTAAGATCTTGTGTGTAAAAATGTTAGGACCCAAATCAACCATGTTCGACATGTAGGACCATATAACATTTTCATTTTGTGGGTCACATTTATATGATGCGAAAATGAATAACAATGTTGACTTGTGGCTCTACATAATAAGAGGGTGGGAGCCACACATTTAAGAAGAGAGAATGCACGAAATAAGACGTAATATATGGAACCGCAATTGACCGATGTCTTGTAGTTAACTGTTCTGCAAGACCCTATAGGCAAATGCTACTGTATGTATAATATACCAAACGGTTCATACCATATTCTTTTCTATGAGGAGTAAATATACATGAAAACTTTGACATAACACTACCATTACTTTTACAATGGTTTTAGCTACATATTACAGTTTAGATTCTTAAAGGTTTCAACTAAACTTTTGGTCTTCATAAAGTCAGCCTATTATATTGGCTTATTATAGCTTAAGAATGATTACCTTTAAATAGTGAAATAGGTTTTGAATCACGGATGGATGTTTTTTTGTCTATTTGAGTCTCTTAAGAGTATATTTGAATTATATTGTATCCGGTGCAGGTTTCAATATCCATCAGGGATGTTTATATGAAACACTCAATAACGACCAAATTGCACAAAAATTCCGACTTCCTGAATCATAAGCCTAAGCAGAACTAATTCACTATTCGTGTATTCCTAATACCATTTGAGTCCTAAAGTTACACGTTCTTTCGATAAAGATTATGAATACCACAATAAGCCCTCCACTTTAACTATTCGTAGTCCCTAAATGTAGAACATAGTTTCGGGTTCTACACATAAAATCCTTAATAACTAAAAGAAGCTTATTAACAGCTAACGCAACCCTTTACAAGAGTAATAAGCCCTTTATATCAGTAGCAAAAACCCTTTATATAAGTAAAAAAGATCTTTAAGCAGTAAAAAAATATATATCAGTAGAAGACACCCTGCATATAAGTAACAAAAAAAACCCTTTACATCAGTAAAGAAACCCTTTCTATCAGTAGAAAAAAGCCCTTCAAATCAGCATAAAACCCCTTTTAAAATCAGTGAAAAAACAACCTTTAAATCAGTAAAATAAACACTTTACTTCAGTAAAGACACCATTTAGATGAGTAAAAAAACCCCTTAAAATCAGTAAAGAAAAGCCTTTACATCATCAGAAACAAAAAACCCTTTATATCAGTATAAAAACCCTTTAAAATCAGTAAAAAAACAACCTTTAAATCAGTAAAAAAAATTCTTTACATCAGTAGAAAACACTTTAGATCTGCTTTAAATAAGAAGAATGATCAGATACAATTGGCCTCAATAGGATTGTATATAAGCCTCAAGAAACCGTTTGGCTCAGATTTGCGAACAAGGGATGCGATAAAACAGTATCCAACCCGACATGGCTGCAAACACGACGTCGTGCTGCCCCGCCAAGATACGGGTTGATTTCACCCACCACGATGCATCAAACTATTGTAGTTATCTTCATCGCCTAGAATAAAGCTAAAATAACTGTATAAGCATCATATGTGCTAAAATCCCATCATCATAGCCTAACATTTGCATTTTCTTTGTTCACTTTAGTCACACATTCAAAGTGATCATAGGCAAACAACGATCAACAGCGTCACACACCATGAATGGCGGCAACAAAGAGATCGCCAAAACCGAGCCGGTTAAGGAGAAGGGGCAGATTTCAAGCACCTTTCCATTTTAAACACTGAAAATATAAGCATAAGCAAACAATGCTGTAAACGCGACCCATGGCTGCAAATCTAATCAGTTGCCCCGCCTTGGCTACAAATGTATTAATTTGCCCCGACATGACTGCAAATCTATTAGTTTGCCCCACCATGACTATGCAACCACATTCTGGGTGTAGTTACGAAGCCAAGATACCACCATAATCAATAAAAAATAAGATGCCATATGATAACCAAAGCAAACGTAATCAAATGCAACCAAGCGTGATCGAAACATCCCCCGCCATGGCTACAAGCACGAAGTTGTGCTACCCTGCCAAGATACGGGTCGATTTCACCCCTCACAATAAAAGGACAGGTAGCACCAAGGCTGAAAACACCATTCTCGTGGTGTTGCCCCGCCAAGGAACCCCGCAAGCCCAATAAATAAACCTTTCTTGCTTTACAAAAAAAGCTCATAAGCGGGAAAAAAAGCTAATCCAACTATCTTGAAACAATGTCTTATAGCTAATAAGCCTACAGGTGTAAAAAGTTATTTCCAAAAATTAAATAGCCTCAGAAGCTGGTAAAATAAGCCAATCCAAACACCCCCTATAAACCCCTAAAATTAACACACAACCCTAATCTAAAAACATAAAAAAGCAGAAAATCTACAAAAACCCTAAACTAAAATATTACCCTAATTTATTTTAGTGTCATCGACGGCCATTTAGGTAATGACGATTTACTAGAGACTAATGAGATTTCATATTCGGCTCGGATACGAGTTAGGGAAGTGTGTAGTGCACACTCGTTGGGCTAATATGTTTTCGACCATGAAAAAAATGCAGGGGTCAAAGGGGCTACGCCCCCTTGCGGGGTCAAGGGGCAGAGCCCCAAACGGTATATTTGGTGCTCCAAGTAAGTTATTCGTTTTTTCCTCTTATTTTCCCCAACCATTGTGACCGTTGAAAAACAGTTGTGAGAGTTGGTTTTAACCAACTTTAAGTGCATCAAAACTGTCATCTAGAATGTGTTTTTAAACAGATTCATTAGCCGCAGATACGAAAAACACATATAATTCTTTTATTGTTCTTGCTTTGTAATCTGGTGCATAGAATACAAAGTGTTCTCTTCTAGAATTATCCCGATAAGGATTTCGTGCAACTCAGACATCCATAGGGTCGAAATACTTTATACGAAAAGTGAACTCAACACGATTCTAGTAAGATATCCAGACCTTACCAATTTCTAACAGTGTCAACATGATCTTTCTTCTCCATATGCATCATATGGTGTTTAGAGATATTAGTGGAATCCAGATGGAGGTAGGAGAAGCGAGTGAGGACACGTATGTGGAGAAGAGACAGATGAGAATGAATCGGGTACGCATTTAATTAACGGGTCGGAAACATGAGTCGGGCCAGCATTAAATTGCAACCCGTGTGCCTGCTAATTGTATTGTTTTATACTCCCTCCGTCCCATTTTTATTGTTCACGTTTCCTTTTTGGGATGTCCCAATTTAATTCTCCACTACTAAAAATAAATAGGGAAGTTTGATCAAATTTACTATATTACCCTTGTTTGAAATTATTATTACAAACTTTAAAGAAGACTTAAATTAATTACCTAAGGGTAAAACTGTCTTTCTGTCAAAAGTAAGAAAGAGAAAGCAATAATAAATGCATTTTTCTTAAACTGTGTGTTTTTTGTCGGGAGACAATAATTTTGGGACGGAGGGAGTAATAAATTAATAGTGACTAATGGGTAATGATTTTCTCAAATAACTGGTATTATTTAGGTACTACTTTTTTATACTAGTAACTTTTAATGTCTAATTTTGTCTAAGTAGATTTTTTTATCTACTAAAACTTTTACAAAAAGATGTGTTATATATTTTTGAAAGATGAGAATTTAAAAGTAATAGAGAGAATTGATTAAAATGGGTTTTTATTATGGATAAATTGCGAATATTTTGTAGATGCAAATATGCAACATTTTTCTTTGTTTTTTTTTGCCTTTTAACGTTTAATGAATACTCTCCCCATTCTATAACTATTGTCTAGGTTCTCTCAAATTAATTGTGCACTTTTGAAAATAGATAAGGAATATAGATCAAGTTTACCATATTACTCTAACTTGAGATTATTATTACAAACTTTAAAGAAGTTACAAGTTAATTAGTTAATAGTAAATATGTCATTGTGCAAAAAGTAAGAAATAAAAAGTTGTAATTATGATGTTTATTTTAAACTGTGCGTTTTTTATCGGTGGACAATTATTTTGGGATGGAACGAGTAATAAAAAAAGGTATTTTCTTTACTAAGAGGTAGGGGTATGGTGACACAATTGCACGCCAAAGTTTAGGTGGCAAGCCTTTTGACGCCGACAAAGGCATGTTACCATACCGCCTCCACTCTTCGTCAAATCTCACGCCAGTAGTAAACTGACGTACGCCAATTCTCACTTCTTTTTAAATGGGTTTTTTGTGTGAGTGTTGTGTTTTAATTGTGTATGATGGGGCCAAATAGCATGTGAAATAGGTGTTATGAATTATAGGTATTTTAGTGTAGGAGTGTTAAAAGTGATGATGTTAAGGTGACACCAAAAATGAGTTTTTGACGTGTCACCATACCTGATGCTCTATATTAAAGTATATGGGTTATATTTAAAATTTATAAACCTATATGTAACTAGGGCTGAGCAAAGCTAACCGAAAACCGAATCGAACCGACAAACCGAGCCGAACCGAACCGACCGAAACCGAACCGACCATTTTCGGTTCGGTTTTCGGTTTTGTATATTTGTAATTTTCGGTTTCGGTTTTGTTGGTTCGGTTCGGTTTCGGTTCGTTTCCGGTTAAAACCAAGAAAAATACGCCTAAACTATTTATTCGGTTCGGTTTCGGTTTTTCTCGGTAAACTTCGGTTCGGTTTCGGTTCATGTTTTTCCCTAAACTCGGTTTTCGGTTCGGTTCGATTTTTGTCGCCGATGCACACCCCCTATATGTAACATCAGAAAATACGGATTTTGAAAATAGTTTATGTCAAAAGTTATACATCTTAGATTCTTAGTCATACGTATATTCCTTAATCTTTTTTTTTATATATAATGTCTTACTGTATTTGATGATGATAATGTCATTCCTCCGTTATATGTAGTATTGATCGAATACATATTTTTCGTAGTTATGTTATACTAATTTCTATGTGTTTCCTCGATTTACTTAAACAAGTTAAGAGCAAAATCAATATTATTTTAAATCTACTCGTTTTAATCTATTTATGTAACTCGCCTGTTTGTTTAAGGTGCACTAGTGTAGTTCCTTTGAAGATTTGAAGAGAGAACAAATTATTCAAGAGCAGGAGCGTTGTTTTCGGTGGCTCTGTGCCATGACTACTCGGAGGCCCCCTAAATACTAAAAGTAAATGTATATATGTGTAATTATAACCAAAACGCTTGGAGCATTGCTTGGAACGCTTCTTTAGCAAGCATTTTAATAGGGATCAGTTGTATAAAATTCAAATTCTAGTTGCTTTATTGCAAACAAAGTTTTCAACCAAACCGCTTACCGCTCCAAAACGCTTCAAAACGCTTGTTGTCAAACCCGCTCATAAAGATATCCATTTATAATACATAATAAGTATTAGTAAAATTCCAAAATCATTAAAATAACGATACTAAAAGAATCGTTTAACCGAGTTACAAGCATCAAATTTAACTATCTAAATAGTGCGATTCTTCTGGCATTCTAAAAAAAACATTGTTGATTAAATCATCATAGTTTGTGTTAGATATAAAAAAGGTTACCTAATCTAACTAATAAGTATCAAAGTAGTTCACAATTAAAACTTGAAACATATAGACGTATTCTAGAAAGCAAAAGTCAAAATAATAAGTTTGAGATATTACCTGATTAATTATTGGCATAACTACTAGGAATTGAGGAAAATAAAATAATAGGACGATAAGATTGAGACTAAAAAATATTGCCGCAAGACGCTACGCCAAGAACATTATCTCCAAACTGTTGTTGAGCAGTTTTCTGAGTAAATTGCATAAATCGTCCTTAAAGTTTGGCCAAATTGCATGTTTCGTCCCAAACGTTACGAAAGTGCAAGGATCGTCCCTGTGGAGAAACCTTTGGGACGATACTTGCACCAAAGGTTTCCTCAAAAGTTTCCCCAAAGGGATGATATTTGCATCAAATGTTTCCCCACAAGGACGATCCTTGCACTTTCGTAACGTTTGGGACGAAACATGCAATTTGACCAAACTTTAAGGACGATTTATGCAATTTACTCTCGCAGTTTTCTTATTTATTATACAACGGACACGTTTTGTAAAGGTGGATGTGTGTGTAACATATACTTGGGCCTTAACCCTTATTGGACTACTCCAAATTTATATAATACGTAGCTGTGTAGTAAAAGTTTCAAACTTTTGGAGGCCCTTTTAGGTTGGTGACCTTGCGCGAGTGCACTTGTGGCACACCCCAATAGCCGGCCATGTTCAAGAGGCCAAAAGATCAAAAGGTCGAAAATCATAGTTACCCAACAAGTTAATTGGTGCTCGCATATCCTTGTTACCCATCACCCGTGCTTGCGAGTTTTTCTTCACACACGAAAAGACGGGTATCCATTAACGGGTAAAGTTATTTGCATGTACGCATCATATCTACTCACTAAATGTTGAACAATTTGATTGTCAAAAAATACAAGCAAAGTTCAAACTGTACCATTATTTACGCAAATATTTGAAAACATGGGCATGTGTCATTTGGCTTAAAACATGGGCATGTGATGGATAAGCTAGCTCTAAATATTTGGTTTGAAGCATAACATCTACCTAATTTGTTAAGCACATGTATATATCACGCATTTTGTTTGGGTTATAATAGATCGACAATGTTAACCAATAAAAAAAACTATCTTGCTATCTATTTTGCTCTTGCCTCTGGCATTAATACCTTGAAAGATACACATCTTAGGATGGTCGGGACTTGGGAGCAGGAAATGATCACGAGAATACCGGTTAGACCAGATACATTAGAGAAAAAAAACTCAACTTTCTCGGTTAGCCTATATAAGAATTCCACTTAAAAAAAAGAGAAAAGGAAAAAAGCACCAACATTAACCAGGTCCAAAAGAGCAGGGTTGGATCAGTTGGAAAACCATGTCCCTTTGGAGACAGGGGTCAAGGGTTCGATGGAAAACCATGTCCCTTTAGAGACGGGGGTCAAGGGTTCGATCCTCACCCCTGTAAGGCCGGAGGTCCTTTGGAAGCCGTCTCTCTACCTTCGGGTAGGGGTAAGTCTACATCTCACCTTCTCCATTATCCTGTGGAAAACGGGATTAGATACCGTTGATTTATTAACCAGGTCGAGACTTGTGAATTTATGGATATGAGAATGTGTTTAAAAGGGCAGGTTTTAACCGCCGGGGGTATGTCATACCCATCACCCGCCAAAGGGATTACTTTTTTTACCCATAGGCGCACCTAATAAGAGTTCTCGGGGTTTCCCACCCGTCACAGGCGGGTATCCATGGATCTGGTATTTTCTTCTCGTTGCCGTCCCTAGGTTCTTTGAAAGAACTAAAAAAAATACAAATTCACTAATCTATGCAGTGAGGGTCACTTGTACTAAATCCAGCAAGATAATATCCTTATAGGGAAAAATAGCTCGAGCCTATAGACGCTTTACGCTTATCAAGCAAGATAAAGGACTTTAAGCTTAGATCTTAGATTTGTATGCTGTATGAAGAATCGTTAAGGGTACAGGATATCATAACATTTCAGAGCAACTAGTGTTATTAAATGCAAAACACACAAGTGAAAAGGTATGGATTTTCTAAAAGAAATATTTTGAATTATAGCATAACGTCTAGTTAATGCTACATTCTTTAGGTACCCCTGCCAGACTACCGTTTATCATAAAGAGGTGTAGTCTATCAATAAAATATATAAGAAAAACAATGTCAATAGGGCATGTATTGAAACCTTTCCTAGACTAGTGGCGCCCCAAAATCTTTCTCCGTCTCATCATTATTGCATCGCTTGAGGATGTAGAGTTGACCACGCAAGTGCATAATCTGCATTGTAGTACCAGAAATAAAACGTCAATAATGTGGGCAAAGGATGATGAAACAAGATTCAAATTTCCACGGGATCGTTCATGTATATGTTAGGCCTAAAACAGCTAGTGAAAGGTCTTTTGGTATTTCAACCTAACTAGACTATAAACTGAGGCTTAGGAAATGATGCCGGCATGCGTATATACATACATTAACTGAGAGGAAAAGCCTAAATTATTAGCTGCAATATAACTCACTGCAGAAAATAGTGTGTGGATATGATTGTGTTGTTTAAGAAATTGAGAGATCAAATGACTAAAAGACATGTTTGAATGAAAAGTCTATCAAAATAGGTTAAAAGGACGGGTACATAAGTCTCAAATTTGTTTTGTTGTAGCTAGTATGATATTAGTTATCCAAAACTAACTTTTTTATCGCTAATTTATTAGACAATTGTAAGTAGGATCCCTTTGCACGGGGTATCGTGACTTCGATAAACAATTTCAAGATGTAAAACCAGACATTTCCTTAAACCAAAGTAGAGTATATGAGTGGTACCTCTTCCTGAAGCAAAGTGGGAAGGTTGTCTATCGAAACAAGGCCACTAATGTCATGCAAAAGGTTCTCATCTTTGATACTAAACCATGTTTCTGGTGGCAATGCCAGTAATAGGGCTGTTAAAACATCACTGCTCGTTGGGTGCATTGCGATACAACTACTTGATGAAGGGATAAGCACGTCCAATTGTTGTTTGCCCATGCCATTCATTACTGTCCTCGACACTACAGTAACGGGTTTGTCTCCATTGGTTTTTACAGCAGATGATTCCTGACAGCAAAATCCATTTTGGGATAAGGATCTAGTGTTTCCTTCAAAAACTTGTGCAGCCTGGCAACACAAACCTTCTGCAATATCGGTCAAACAAGTTTCATTACATAAACATGATTTTTCATCAAAAATAAAATCCTTCACATGCTTATATAAACGAATCTCTTGTACTTGTTTCAGAATCTCTTCCTGCACAAAACAACATATTATGCTAATATCAGTGCAATTTGTAGGGTGAAATCATGGTGGTGATGTCTTGTTAGTAAAAGATAGAGGTGACAACTTTGACCCATTTTGCGAACGGATGCTTCAGGTTATGTATTATATCTAGCGGGTCAAACATGTCACATCAAAAGAAATAGCTAAAAAGTAAACGGGTCAAATGGGTCGACGGAGTCAAATTGTTTTTTCTCAAAAACTAGGATTAAAGTTCAGATGAAATATTTTCTGCAATTACATTGAACATGGTAACTATAAAGGATTAAAATATGGACTATAAGTGTTTCAGGCCAACTCCACCTGACCCGTACAAAAATACCCATTTTGACCCAAAGTTTGAACCTTTTACCAAATTTTGTCACATCTCAGTTGAGACTCTAGATTACCTTAGTAGCAAGCCTCTGTTTCTCTTCTGAACTTAGACTTTGGTCACCATCTTCTAGACGCCTGACTTCTGCGACCCACTTGATAAATTCAAGAAACTTTGATGGCGAAGAATTGAAAACGATGGACAGAACATCCTTCACATCTTTCACATCCTTTGAACTTAATAATGTTGGAACATCTTCGACCAAGTACTTTGCAATATTCGTCCAGCTCTCATGCTTACAACTCTGCACCAAATATCAGCAATTCAGCACATGTAATGAAAGATCAAAGAGTCTGCTTTATGGTTGTGTAAAATTATTGCAGATGTAAATATTTAACTGATGCCTAATATTGGTTTAACTGCTGCATGAGATTTGAATCATGGGACGTACAAGGGTGTAAAGTCGACCCGGTGAACGGTGAAGCCTTGATATTAGCATGAATCTGAAAACGAAAAGAAAACATTAACATGTTGAGGAGTTATGCAGAATCTCTAATGGGTTGAAAGCAGCCCAAAGCATATTTATAAAACATAGAACATCCTATATCGCCTATACATAACAATAAGTATACTAATACAGTTTTTGTTATCATACATGACAAACGGACTATTCATTTAGAAGAAATTGAACAAAAAGCATTTTCGTTCAACCCAACCCCTATCGATTGGGACCATAAAGTGTCCGTTTAAACAATTTTGATACCTTACCCAACCTGCCTATTCTGACACCTGTAATTAGTAATTAACTCCGTATAAATGTGCATATTTACCCTTGCATTTGGAATAGCATTGCAGAAATACGTACAAATTTGGCAGGTCAATTAAGATACACCACATCTAAAATACTAATAGGTAATTTACTATGAGAGAAACCATAGCACAAACCCTCTACGAAATCCACTTGAATCATCAATGGTATCCATGGCTTCCCATAGGAGTGTAAGAGGAACCCAATGAGGAGGATACTTAAATCTTGCAACATCCAAAATTAACACCATGTCCCTTCCTGCATGATAACCACCAATAGGCGAAAAGTGTCCGCTCCCCGTCTACATGGTGAAAAAAAATTGTAAATTTTACTTTCATTAAAATATAAAAGATCGTATGCAATACAATTGGAGTAATACTAGCCTGTTTAAAAGTCCCTCTGAAATAAGATGCGACCACATGACAATCATTAGAAGTTGAACATTCGATGACATGCCTTCGGAAGTCATCAATATTGCTTTGATTTGTGCGATAAGCTTCTACTTTTGCTCCAGCACAATGAGCCAAGCACACAACTTTCCCAAAAGAAATGCCTTCAGCTTTAACTTTTTCTAGAGGCTCGCAGCAATCTAGCATAGATTCATCAAACCACCTCCATGGACCTGAACATAACAAAGGCAAAGTAGTCATTTCATCATGAGGTTGAGTGGTTGACAACTGATACCATCATACAAGCGTGACATCCAGGTAATATGGAGTGCTTGGATTTGTGTTTTAGACCTGATTTTTTAAAGGGTTAAATATACTCCGCAATTACGTTTCTAATTTAAGTAACCTTACTCCCATTTCACAAGCTGCCTCTCATTCTCTTCAAAAAAATGGCTCTTTTTTGTTATTCTGTCTATTTCTGTCTATTGATACCTTCGTTAATCATATTATGGGGATTGAGGAACACTAAAACATCTAATATTGTAGTAATTCTTACAGTCTCAAAATTACATAAGAATATCCAAACAGTATCTACTACAACTCGTTTATTATATAATTACATAATCACTTTCAAAACACATATACAAACAGTGAAACACCCTCAGAGACTGAAGTGAAGTGCTAAGAACATCCTCAATGGGACAGCATAATCCTTTTTTCTCCGAATCAAACAGTTGTATAGTAATAACAGAAACTGACTCTTGCAAATATACCAAGATTTTTGAGACAGTTTGCTAATTGCTACTCCCTCCGTCCCAATATTATTGTCGACATTTCCATTTTAGGTTGTCCCAAATTAATTTTTAGTTAAGGGTAAAACTGTCATTATGCAAAAAGTAAGAGAGCGAAAGCAATAATAATTATGTTTTTCTTAAACTATTTTTTCTATCAGTGGACAATAATTTTGAGACGGATGGAGTACCTAAGATGTTAAGCCAGTATGCCCATATGCAGAGAAGAATGCCATGCATATAAGTAAAGCGCGCATTGCATTATAATCAAGGATACAAACTCACCTTTCCATTTTCTGCCAGGATCAATAGAAAGTGCATTCAAGACCATGGCAATTGTAGCCAATCCACAATAAGCAGGTTCTGACTGTGTCTGGAAATTAGATATCAATTTAAAGAATCCTTCCATGGTTCCACCTTCATTAGCTTCCCTAAACAATTGCTGCAAATGAATACCATGATAATTACTACCTCCGTCTCAAAATAAGTGTCCAGTTTGACTTTTCAAAGTCAAACTGGTTCAACTTTGACCTTAACTATTTTGTTGTGTGCTATATAATATTTGATGCAAAATATATGAATGGATTGAGTTTTAAATGTATTTTTGTATACTTTTCTTCAAGTATTATATAACAAAAAAATATATATGTTTAAGGTCAAAGTTGAACAATTTGAAAAGTCAAACTGAACATTTATTTTGAGACGGAGGAGGTAGTAGATCATTTTAATGTACTCTTGATCACCTTTTTTCTAACTTAACTAAAGTGAAATCATAATCAAATGTTTTCTTATCCCACCTCCTTAGGCTTATATCAGTGTGGGACGAGTTGTTACAAAATGTATATTTGACAAACTAAATTTCGATGATCTATTTATTAGTTACTAAAGTGACGGTTCGCCTTCTCTTTTTCTTATTAGAAATGCAAAGTAACTCTTTTTATAAATCTAGTTATTTTGATCATGTACAGATTATCAAAAACAATTAATGTTCTAGCAAAGTTGATGAAAATGGTTTAACCATATATACAAAAAACAAACAGACCTTGCCATCGGATGAAGCGAAATCGATCGCGGGAGGCGATGGAAGAACTCTTCTATATAAACCTGCCATTGCCATTTTTGAAGATTTAAATTTTTGAAAAGTTTTATGGTGTTTGTTTGTGTGAATAAAAAACTCGCGTAACTTGAACGATTTAAAAGGGTCAACGGAATTGAATCTAATTCATTCGTGGGTGTCTTTGTAAATATTGCTTTCTCAAATTATTGAATCTAATACTTTTTGCATGTGGTATCTAACGATGCCAGACATGTTAATAAAGAATGTAAGTTGATTCGGACACTCCACCAAATTATCTGTGCACTCAAAATATTTATGTATAACATTATCTTTAATATTTGTGTCTTGATTAGCACATTTTACTAAATGATGTAAAGGTATAAATACCAAGACACAACATTATAAGTATGCAAATCATTCTCCATACAGAATAAAGAATGCAAGTGTATCCAAGCGCATTGCACGGCCTTACACCCTATCATTAAAGAGATAACTTTTAGCAACTAGCGTTTTTAGTTATACGTATTTCATGACAAAACTTTAACAAAAAATTTAGCTTAAGATAACTTTAAACAACCACAAAATATTTCAAATAATATACTCATGCGAAATTGCGGCAATATAGAGTCGGTTGGTACTTGGTAGTAATATCACAAAATAGAATGTCAAAGTGGTTAGTAACGGCTTATATTCGTAATCAATTGATAAACGGTGTGTTAAACTTAATTTCATTGTATACGTCAGAAAAATTACACCTCGTGAATCATAAAATATGATATTTTATTTTTGAAATGTTTTCACCATATCGAATTCAAAAACTATTTGCATCATCTTAATAAATGAATATAAAAATATATATATTCTAAAGTTATTTTCTAAGAGCATGGATTTAAGAAGTTTCCCTTGGTCACTCATCCATTCAACCATATTCGAGTCCAACACCTTGAGATCTCTTCTTATTGGTGTTAATATTTTAGCAATTTTGGCATGTCTGAGAGAGTGTCGTATCCGCATAGAGGCCTTTTCATCTATGTGCTCAGAGAGTTTACCAAGCTTGTTGTTGACATTGTTGACATTGGTTGTTAGAGAATCCACTTGAAAAGATAAAGTTATGAGATGAGCAGCGGGAATGATATCTTCATCTTCTTTTGTGGTATCAAGTGATGGTTGTTGTGGTGGTGGCTTAAATGCCCAGACACGTTCAACAACAAGTGTCTAGACATTCGGTGGTGGTAGTTGTTGTTGCCTTTGTTTGATGGACCAAAGCCTCCGAGCAGTTAGAGCTTAAACATTGGGAAGATCAACCAGAAGATTGTTAGTAGATTCAGCCATATGAGGAGTCAGAAGAGGAGATCCACTTGGAGATTTGGCTTCTTCATCAACTTGAATCAGCCTATCAATGAGATTGTCAGCCAGAACCTCCCCTTCAAGGACTAGACCCTCAATTTCCTCCTCAAAGATGTACATCACCTCATCCTTTAGCATTGCTTCAAATTCTGCATAGAAATCTGCATTATAGGTTACCTGCAATAAAAGGTTAGTGTTTTCAAAAGATACGATTATTTGTCTCTTAGACCATGGTTGTTGTATGCCAAAGTTAGTTTCCCCTCAAGCAAAGACTGTGTTTTGTTAAATCTATCCTCGGGAATGGTTGTGATATCTAAACGTCAGTCTCTTAAGTGAAGGTATCAGAGACCGAAAAGTTACGCCCCTCATGATCTGACTGTTGTTGGCCAGACCCATCATTCAAAAAGAGAGTTGTTGAGTCAAAAAGGGCTTTAACAACCTTATCCATTTTCCCCAAGTGCAGTGTTAGGAATTAGGAAAAGACTCGGTCACTATTAATATATTAGTTCTTAGCTCGTAGTTAAACATGTATTAAATTAAGAAATGAAACAGGTCGACCCATGGATCGCCCATGGAGTCCAACACCCCATCCTATCCCTTGTAACTATAATTGCCCTCTCCACACATAGAGAGGGTATTGGTTTTCCAGTTATTCATTTACATTTCTTTATTTCTCTCTAGAAAGCTAACCACCCACTTTCTCTCTCTAGACTTTTTTATATAATCATTGTATATGTGTTTGATATATCATACAATTGGTATCAGTCTCCATGGGATGATTACGTGTTGATTGTGTGCGTTTTACTTGCAAAAATCTAAGAAAACTAGTGTTTTTTAAGCTTTATATGCTAAATTAAAAGTGGCCTAAATTTTGATGTTAAAAATGTTAAAGTTATGGTTTTTATGTTAGATATACTTAGTTTTGTAAAAAAAATCAGGTAAAAACGTTAAAATTTATGGTTTGTAGGTGTTTTTATGTGTTTGGACTCGTGTATGTTTTATCGTAATTCCGCGGTTTGGCTGCTTTATCTCGTGATTTGAGCTAGTTTCTTAGGCGATTTGATAGAAAGGCCAGGCGGTTTGAGTTAGTATTCTTGCGATTTGACCGTGTACTTAGGCGGTTTGGCAATTTGAGTAAGAAAGTTCCAGCAATTTGAGTTCAAAGTTCCAGCGATTTGAGTTCAAAGTTCCAGCGATTTGAGTTCAAAGTTCTAGCGATTTAAGTTCAAAGTTCTAGCGATTTGAGATCATAATTTCAGGCGATTTGACTAACTTTTTCAGGCGATTTGATAAGGTTTTTCAGGCGATTTGACTAACTTTTTCAGGCGATTTGACAAAGATTTTCAAGCGGTTTGAGCTCAATATTTAGGCGATTTGACTCAGTAAATCCTGCGGTTTGGTAACATTTTAGTCAGGCGATTTAACTGGTTTAATCAAGCGATTTGATCAGATTGTCTTATGAACTCAAAACTAATCTCAATCACTTAAACAACAATAAAAAGTTACACAACTCTCACTGATCATTGAAGAATCCTTTAATATAATTTCACATATCAATTACTTCAAGATGTCTACGATGCCAGAGAACGTTATTGCAGCAGGGACTGATAACCGTCCTTCTATGCTCGAAAAGAGAGTATAACTCATGGCAGAGTTGTATGAAACTCTATATACAAGGTAAGGAACATAGTAAAGACCTTCTTGACTCAATACTTAATGGTCCATTCAAATATGGAACGGTCGAAGTACCTGGCACTCCAACTTCACCGGCATCCACAAGACCAAGAACTTATGAAGATCTCACTGAAAAAGAGAAGATTCTTGAAGAATGTGACATAAGAGAAACTAATATTGTTCTTCAGGGTTTACTACTAGATGTTTATACTCTTGTGAATCATCACACAAATGCTAAAGAAATTTGGGACAGAGTCAAGCTACTTATCGAAGGTACAGAACTCTCACTGCAAGAACGAGAATCAAAGTTGTACAACGAGTTTGATCAATTCACATCTGAGAAAAGGGAATCAATTCACTCATATTACTTGAGATTTGCTCAGCTGATTAATGATATGAACACGATTAAGATGACTATACAAAAACTTCAAGTGAATACTAAGTTTGTGAATAACCTTTAATTAAAATGGAGCAAGTTTATCACTGATGTCAAATTAGCAAAGATATGCACGAATCAAGCTTTGATTAGCTCTATGCGTATCTCAGGCAACATGAGGTTCATGCTAATGAAGTGCGTATGATGAGGGAAAGATTTCCTGATCCTCTTGCTTTGGTTGCTAATTCATACAACACACCTCCATACTACAACAATCATCAACCTCAATATAATCCATCACAATATCACCAACAACTTTCACTAATTGCTCAACATTTCTACACATCCCTTCCACAACCACAACCATATGAAGCACCAGTTCATCAGTAATCATACTCTACACTAGTTGTTTATCAAGCACAAGTAGTTCATCAACAATCTTACCAAACACCTGCTCTTCAACAACAATCACCAGTGGTGTATCCTTAATTGGATTTAGGGTTTATATCACCATCATTTCTTCCGATTGATCATATGATTACTAGTCTAAATAAAGAATTGGCATTCATCAGGACAACATTTGCCTCATGATATCCACCAACCAACAACCAACTCGGGACCTCTTCTAATCCAAGGAACCAAGCCACTATACAAGACGGCAGGGTCATAGTGCAGAATGTTCAGGGGGGACAGACTCAGAGTTATGCAGGTAGTGGAGCAAATGTTAATGCTAATGGAATATGGGTTAACAGAAATATGGTAAATTCTACAACAAATCAGACAAAGGTTATTCGTTGCTAAAACTGTAGGGGTGAAGGTCACATGGCAAGAGAGTGTACTCAACCAAAGAGGCCAAAGAATTCTGAATAGTTTAAAGAAAAAATGTTGCTCGCTCAAGCTTTGAAACCAGGGATGATTTAGGATGAAGAACAACTTGCATTTCTGGTAGACCCAGGAGACAGAGTCGAATCAGGCCTAGACACTTAAACCCTGCCAACTACTGCTATCTTCCAAACTAATGAACTTGATGCATTCGATTCAGACTGTGATGAAGCTCCATCAGCAAGTGCAGTTCTCATGGCTAAACTCTCTGCTTATGATTTAGATGTTCTCTCTGAGGTACATAATTACAACACTTATCAAGATAACAATGTGATTGATCAAAGTGTTTAAGAGATGCAGTATTCTAAACAACCCATTTTTGTTGATGATACAAATATTAAAATTACACGTGACAACAATGTTATTTCGTATGAGCAATATTTACAACAAAACAAAAATGAAGTTGTTCAAGATACTACTTCATTTGAACAACAAGATGCGATGATAATTTTCGTAATAGAACAAATGTCTAATCAAGTAGTAAAATGCAATGCGGTTAATCAGGAAAATAAGACTGTAAATGAATCATTAACCGCTAAGCTTGAACGATACAAGGAACAAGTCAAATTTTTTGCAGAACGACAGAAATTTGATTTTAATGACCGTGAATAATATATTGATTCTCAAATGCGAGTTATAACCGTTGATAGAAATGCAAAGGTTGCCGATTTTGAAAAACAAATTCAAATGTTAAAATTGCAACAATCTGCAAATAGAATGTCACAAGAATTTGTCAACCACGGTTGAGGTTTTAAAGAAAGAAATTGAAGAAAAAAAAGATAAATACATTGAAGAAATTGTTGATTTAGAAAAGAAAAAGAAAGCACCTGACAACATTGTTTACAAAATGGGTCAATCTGTGCAAACGATGCATATGTTAACGAAACCTCAAGTATTTTATGATGAAAATCACAAAACGGCTCTTGGTTATCAAAATCACTTGTATCTTATGCAAGCTCAGTGAAAACAACCAGTGTTGTATTGTGGTCGTACCATAGTTAAGAAACATGATCCACTGTCTGTGATTAATTCTGAAGAGACTCTAGATTTAGCTAAAGCAACTAGGCTAAAAATGAATGAGAAACAAAATGATCAGATTGTGAAAGAGAAAAGAGTGAACATCAAACCCATTGATTATGGTTCACTGAATGAATTGTATAAGCATTTTGTTCCTTAAAAAAACTATCTGCAGAATAAGCCTTTTGGTTACCAATTTCAATAACATTTTTTGAAGATACACCGGTTCAATTACAACCAATTCAAAATGTTCTTCCTCGCGAACTTCCATCTATAAGTGTGGTCAAAAATAGTTTTTTGAAAATGAAAAGTCAACTTAATGATTTTGACAACATCATAAAAGTCAGAACTAAAGTAACTGGTCAGAATAAAGGGACTTGAGGATTTGAACACATTAGAAAAGCGTTTGAAAAATACGTTATTCCACTTATCAAATCCTTAAGAGAATCCTTCATAACTTTTGACCAAGGTCTTTTCAAATAAATTAACGAAATGAAAGCGGTTTTTAACAAAATGGAAATCGAGGTTGAACAATGTTCCGTGGATAAAAAGTGTGTGGAGATTGAAAAGAAAGAGCTTTTGATTGAAAATGAACGTCTTTTGGAGCAAATTATTTCTCAAGATATTATGTGTACTGATATGCATTCTTATGATGATCTTGTTAAATATGCTGAAATGGAACAAAGTATTATTGATCAGTACAATATGTGTGTGAAACTTGAGGCTGAACTTTCAAAAACGAAAGGTATGGTTGAAAAAGTTGTTTACAATGAACTTTCAAACAGATGTTCAAGACTTGAAAAATGTTGTATTTCTCTTAAAATCAAAGTACAACACAGTAAAGAAAGTTTTCAACATGACAAACCATGCAACAATCAGAATTCTCCTGAATTTCCTGCATTTTTTGAAATAAACGATTTGAAAGCCCAACTACAAGCCAAAAACACATCTATCAACAAGTTGAAAGAACACATTGCAATGTTGAAAGGCAAAAGTGTGTCTGATTGTACTGCATTTATACATAATGCAAATGTGATTGCCCTAGGGATGTATAAATGTTGATCCCAATCCTTGATCGATTCCTTAGGTAATCCAAAATAACTTGTTGTAGAAACTTTGTATGTATACTAAAGTGTATGCGGAATCTACACCTTAATACCTAGAAGTATTATGAATAAAACAGTAATCGTGAATAAACAAAGATATAACCAAATGCTCCAATATAATTAGATCAATAATACGAGTACTCTTCACTAGTACTAGGGTTTACAACCTTGAAGCTTTTCTAAATCGACTTGACAACTATGAAAACTCGTATACTTCTATCTCAACTAATGCCCTAGAGCCTCCTTTTATAGACTAAGGAGTCCTAGTCGGCTTACAATACATTCCTTAGATATCATAATCTTTTCTAAACATAAATGTAATCTCTTAAACAAATACATTATACATATCTTATACAAAAATATCTCAATACTTATCTTCATAAGTATTTTTGTTCTCCAAACAATCTTTATCTCTTTAAACCGTCTTTATCCTCTTGACAGTAGTAAGTCTTCTAGCAGTTGTAATTCAGCAGCATAAACTTTTTCACCAGCAGTACTAATAAACACAAGCAGTAGTAAGATTAGTACTAGCAGTACCATTATGTACTCACAGTAGTAACATGTACTAGCAGTCTTAACATTACTACTAGCAGCACTAACTACTTAGCTTATATTTCAGACTTCAACTCTAAGCAGTGTTAACTTTAATTAATAGCAGTAACTTTACGCTATCAGTACTAAATTATACTAACAGTAGTAACTAGCAATGGTAACTTTATACTACCAGTACTAACTACTTAGCATAATTTCCATTATGTACCTAAGCAAGAGTAACTCTAAGAATCCTTGAAGTCTTTTAAGTCCCAACAATCCTCCCCTAAACTTGATGTTCATCTTTTGAATCTTCAAGTTTCTTTGTTAAAAGTCTTCATCACTATCAGGAAGATGCATTCAAACCTTTTATTGACCATTTTGCTACTTTACCATAAGCTTGAGTAGTTGGTAGCACATCTCATTCCAATAATCAGTTTGAAGTTTCTTGTTAAGCATATTTGTGATTGTTATTGGCGTGAGGGGATATCTCTTTTCAACTAACATAAAGATGTGGACATTTTCAAACCTTACAAAGTGCACTCCACATGAATCAAACAGCTTCCAAATAGTCACTTTGTATCCTTGTAAATTTCTCCATACATCACTCTTTATGTCTGGTTTAAACATGACTTTTAAATCACCCTACAACACTCTTTCATGTTCATCTTCAGGCCTTATATCCCCATGCTTTGTCTTGACCAATTTCCAAAGAGTCTGCAAATCTTCTCTGTTAATGCACTGAAGCATCCTAATCATTGAAGAATATCTCTTGGAACTTCCATCTGCTCTTATCAACTGATAATGTATCATTATTCCTTCTTTAAGAAGCTTGTATTCAACAATCACTGGTGGTTTGGTAGCAAGTGGTATAGCATCAATTGCTATATCATCATCTTTTACTATCACCAAATACTTTTTCAGCTCAGCTTCATCAACTTCATCAACTTCTTCATGCTCATTTGTCTCTTTAACATCCTCCATTCTTTGTCTCTTTGAAGATTCTTATTGTTGCTCTTTCTCTGCTCTTTTCTTACCAAGCATCTTCTTTCTACTGCCTTTAGCTTTCTCCTCACTATTTTCTGCTTTCTTTGACTTATCAGATTTTAGTTCATCCTCTGTTCCTTTAGAACTTTCTTCTGTTTCCTTTTTGCTTTTAACTACCTCAGAATCCATAGGAATAAAAGTATTTACTCTCCTCATTTCATTATCAAATAACTTTTGGATCTCTTCATAGCTCTTGCTCTTTAACTGATTATGTTTGTATCCACCTATGTTTTTGAGATAGGTAGACATTAGATTCCTCTTTTGAGCTTTAGTTGGTGGTTTTCTTCTTTTCTCTTCAGCTCTAAGCATTGCAAAGTATTTCTTTCTTTTGTTTATAAGCTCTACAAACAGTCTTGATCTTTCTTCAATAGATATCTCTCCTTGTTCTTCTGTTTGTAGCCTCTGAGCTAACTCAAAATTTGCCTCTATCATAGCTTGTGTATTATCCTATGACTCGATTAAAGCTATGTTGGCTTCTTCTTCCTTTTTCCTTGCAAGCCTTTCTTCTTTTATAAGTTCAGCCTCTAACTAAGCTTGAAGATTTCTTTCCAAATGTTCATCAAGAGCAACTTGATCTTTTCTTTTAAGAGGAACTTCAGGCTCAATCATGATTGTTTTGCCTTTGTCTTTAATCATTGAAGGTTGTGATTCTTGTTGAGTTCTGAATTCACTTGGCTCCTGTACTACAACCCCTCTAGCCTTGGGTCTTGTAGTTGTTGTTGTTGTAGCACCAGTAGTAACAACTTTAGGTTTAGCTGCTTTGATTTGAATAAGTGTCTGAGCCAAAGTTATTTCTTCAATAGTTGTAGGAGCAGCACTATCTTCAACACTAGTATGTACCTCTCTTTCCTTTGCACTCTGCTCCAGTTTCTCACCAACTGGCATATCCATATTTACCTCATCACCATGAAGATCATTTGTATCAAAAATTTCTTCATTATCTGACCTCCCCTGGGTATCATCAACTAAAGAAACATCAACATCCTTATCAATGTCTTCAATACTCCTCCCCTGTTTGGATGTATCTTCATGATCACCCAAACTATCTTTATCTTCAGAGGATTCAACTCTTCTAGACATACTAACTTTCCTTAATCTTTTGAATCATGTAGTTCTTGATTTCTTTTTCCTTTCTAACTTCTGGACCCTCTTCTTTAAATCAGCAATCTCCTTTGCTTGAGCATCATTTGCCTTCTCTAAATCAAGAACCTGTTTTTGAAAGTTAGTACATAAAAGCATCAATTCAGATAGTTGCATGCTATCCTCACCACTGAGAGGTGGATCATTGGAAGGTATAGGAACTCTGTCATCTTGTTGTGTCTCCTCTTGAGTAACTGCAGTATCCTTCCTCTGTTTCCTCCTGGACTGTTTCTTCTGAGATCTAAAGGATGATGGTTGAGTAGTAATGGGTGTCTGGTTAGAATCAGTAGGAATGCCTGAATCTACACCCTCATCTTGATTAGGTTGAACCATCATTGTTGCAAACAAAGGTGTTACTCTTCCAGAAAAATCCTTTCCTTCTCTCCTCATATTGGCAAAGATTTTCTTTGTGTGTGAAGGGTTAACATAAATCTTCTTGTGATGTGACATATCACCAAGCTGTTGATTAATGAAAACTTGTAGAAATCATGGATACATCAGAAATTTAACCCATCCATCTTAGTGTTTCACCATAACATCAAAAATGTACTTGGACATATTAAATTTTTGGTTTATAGCCAAGCATATGATTAAAGAAGCCATTGTGCTACTTAATTTATTCCATGCAGTGGATTTGGCACTAAGGCATTAGGTAATTGTATGAATTAAAAACTTCCATTGCAGAGAAAAGAAAGCTTTATAAAATGTAAGCTTTTGAGAAGGTTTTTCATATCCAATCCTTGCCAGTTCTTCAAAAGTCGTAGCAGCTGGCAAATAATCAGTACCTCATGCATCTTCCAAGTGAAGATCACTTCTAATGCTTGACTCCGTGATGATCACCTTCTTCTTATCAATTAGGGCTTGTAACTGACGTTCACCATTGACAGTGTTTGCCTTTGCCGTTGCCCAAAACTGTTAAATGCAAGATGTGTAGATGATATGATTGACAGTCAATGCATAACGAATCTGATCAGCATTCAGAAAATCTATAATCTCATGAAACCCATCACTTTCAGTGGGTTTTTCTAAGAATGCGACCATGTTGTGAGTATCAGCAAAAGTTAGGGTTGACATTGTGTTGTGTTTTGATGATCAAAGATGAAATTAAGTTAGGGTTTATGGTTAGAGAGTGTTTGAATGATTGAAATCAAATAAAGAATCAAATGAAACCCTTAATCGAAGTATTTATAGAATCACCCTCAGCAACATTAACTTGAACCGGCAACACTAAATTATGCCTAGCAGTATTAACTTAAACTGACAGCACAATGTTATGCCTAACAGTAGTAGGTAACCTAATAACCTAAGACTAACAGCATTAAGTTTTAAGTTACCAGCACTAACTTCAATTTCTTTCCAAAAAGGACTTCTATCATTAATTGATTCTTCTCACAAGCTCTCTTTCTGTTTTTATGCTCACAATATCTCTCAATTCTTTTTTCTTACATAATCACTCATTTATGTTTTTATTCACACATCTCTCTTTCTATTTTTAAGCTCACTTAATCTCTCATTTCTTTTGACTCACCAAATCACTCTTTCTATTTTTATGCAACATATTTGACAGTTTTGTACACAGTTCCATCAATCCCAATAGTTTCATAATGTCCTCCCCACTTCTAAGTGTGTAACCTCTTGAGAGAGGTGGATCATTGGACTGTTTAAATGTAGTCTCAAACCTAGTTTGAGCATCCACATCCCCCAATATGGTATCTTGGCACCTAGGACCACTACCTGAACCAATTTCCTAAGAACTTGATCCATTAAGTGTTGCCATGGATTGGGTCTTATTTGATGTTACCACTATCATGCTCTGCTTCTAAGCTAGAAGCAGTAGTGGCAGCCATTTCCATTCTGTCACCCAACTCCTTATGGACAGCCTCATCACCAACCTTTATAGGAGGACCACTAGACTGAGGTATCTTGGTGTCCTAACCTATTTTGACATGCCTAGATGTTTTTGATTCTTTTTAACACACTTTTGATATAACATATCCTTCCATCCATGCTTTGACTATATATTGACATAAGTAGCCTCCCCTCAAACAATGCTTTAAGGGATAAGAATTTGTTCAATAGTTGTAACTTTGGCTCTCATGTCATCCCAACAGCATTATCTTTTGCCTGGCAGTAGTAATTTTCTGCCTAGCAGTATTAACAGATGTCTAACAATATTAATTATGTCTTCAATAATTATACAACAACATGCCTCTATTCATCACAAGCACACTAGAAAAGACTAGATAGATATGTGAGAATTCATGAGGATCCATATTTATGCATAACCCATGAATAAAAGTTAAAAACTGTTATCCAAAACATTAACTTTCCCTCACCAATTCTTCAGAGGTGAAACATTCAACATCAGGTATTCAATATGCTTTACATGCAAGTGTTAGTCCATAGCCAAAAATACACAATCCAGAGTATTTTCTTTTTGACAGTATTAAGTATGACCAACAGTTTTAACAAGTAGTCTTAAGTATAACTAGCAATACTAATTGACAAGACTAACAGTACTAATCCTTTACAAAACTTTTACAAAGACATAAAGATATGTAGACATTTAAGGATTAAGCATTCCAATACTTGAGACCAAGTACTGAAACCTTTCTGCATCAAAACCTTTTGTAAGAAGACCTGCAACATTATGATCAGTATGAATTTTAACCATTTGAATTAATTTTTTAGCATTGCAATCTCTTATAAAATGATGTCTAATCTCTATATGTTTTGTTTTAGAATGTTGAACAGGATTTTCAATAATGCAGATAGTACTGTTATTGTCAATATTAATGACAGTATGCATGAAATTATACCCATAATCTAGCAATTGGTTTTAAATCCAGAGTACTTGTCCACAGCAACTAGCAGCAGCCATATATTCAGCTTCAGTTGTAGAGGTGGCAACCACAGTTTGCTTCTTGCACTGCCAAGATATCAACATGTTTATCAAAAACTGATAACCTCTAGTTGTTGACTTCCTATCTTGAGTTGCTCTAGCATAGTCACTATCAGTATAAGCAACTAGTTCAAATGGAGAATCCCTAGAATACCAAAGGCCTAAAGTTGGTTTGCCTTTCAAATATCTAAAAATTCTCTTGACTGCTAAGAGATGTGATGTCTTTGGAGTAACTTGAAATCTGGCACATGCACATACTGCAAACATAATATCTGGCCTAGATGCTGTGAGATACATCAAAGACCCAATCATAGATCTATAGAGATGTACATCAACATCATCAGCATCTCCATCTTTGACTAAAGGCTTTTCTAAATCAATTGGAGTTGAAGCAGACTTCACATCAGTGTAGTTGAATTTCTTCAAAATTCCAGCTACATATTTCAACTGACTGATAAATATTCCATCTTCCTTCTGTTGTACTTGTAATCCTAGAAAGAAAGTAAGTTCTCATATAGAACACATCTGAAACTTATCCTTCATAAGCTTCTCAAATCTAGTACACAAATCCTTGTTTGTAGAGCCAAAGATAAT
>BQNB010090937.1:0-27013 GCA_026074375.1 Tanacetum coccineum
TGAAAATAAACAAATATATTATTATAAACGAACGCATAATCGAACATTCACGAACATAAATACATTTAACTAAACGAACATAATATTCTCGTCCCGGATGTGGAGTCATACAACGATTGGAAGGTTTGGTTAGATTCGATTCGTTTTGGGTCGAAGCTGAAAGATTTTTTGGAGGGCGTTTGGTACACAATGTGGTGGTATATCTGGTGGTATCGCAACAAAATGCTTTTTGATGATAATCCTCCTAAGAAGTCGTGTTTATTTGATAGGATTGTTGCTAGTTCGTTTCAATGGTGTAATTCTAGATGTAAAGCCTCATTCGGTTTGAACGAATGGCTTAAAACTCCGTATCTTATTTCTTTGTAATCTAGCTCCTTGCTAGTTTGTTTTGTTTAATAAATTGCCGTTCAAAAAAAAAAGACTATGTGTAATGAGATATGCATTTAGATGGAGGAATTTGTAAAAGGTTTCATATAGGTTTTTCCCAATTTTTTTTTGTATTTTTGTGCAAAACAAAAGCCTAGACACAGAGAGAAGAAAAAAAAATCTGTTCAGTGGGTGGCACCCTTAAAGTCTGGCTGGCCCCCTTAAAATTAAGGGGGCCGCTGTAACATTCCATATTTTCAGGTCTTTTACGACGTCATCTATTTTACTAATTATTTATTTTTCTTTCTCGTACGCGTTTACTTTTATTTTTAATAGTTAAGTTAAATCGCGTAAGTTAAAAATTATCGTTTAGCGTAAACGGACACCAAACAAAAAAAATGTTTACATCAAGCAAGTGTTAAGTAATTATTTTGAGTATAATTATTAACTTTGTTCATTTTATTTTTATCGGATACGTAAAGTGTATACGTTTCGCGATAAATTGCGTTTAGGCACTCCCGGAACCACCAAAACTTTTCTACGCTTCAACAAATACCCACATTTATACCCAATACATAAAGTTTACTCAAATATATCATGATCATCTCTTATATGCCGAAATCTTGGCAAATAATTCAAAGAAATAAGAAAGTATACACACTTTGGTCAAAAGAACAACATCTTTCATTAAACCACACCATACCTCATTAAAGCCTACCCATACCTTGTCTATTTGACCAAGACTATGACCATGACTCCCTAAAACCCTCAACATGTTCCTTTGACTAAATCTATATCATATATACATGCATTGCTAGTAAGAGAACATATACACATAAACACTTAACTAAAAAAAATCAAACAAAACCTCTCTTTTGGCTCTATAGAGCTCACGGCTCAAAACCAAGACCAAACCAAACCCATACAAAATTTTCTACAACCTATACCCTTTTATACACATCCATTATAAGACATTCTAAGGTATCTCCAAGCATTGGCTAAGCATTTCCAAGTATTAATCAAGTAAAAGTGAAACTAGGGTTTTCATTGTACAAGCTTTGGTTTTGAGTCTAAACACGGGTTTAGAACTTATTTCTCATCACATACATCCTTCCTAAGGTCTTCTTAATACCTTCATACTTTTATTTATCATGATTTTATGTGTTACATGTTCTTTATGGCTAAATCACCACTTAGGATTTTTTTTAATATGAAAAATGAATTATCACTTATGTTTATGAATTTACACACTTTTCTTATGTCATATTGTTATATATATCATGGAAAAATGGATTAATAAATATGTTGACATGTTGTTTAAATATAAACATGATTTTGTATGAATTAGGTTTTAAAGTTTACTAAGAAGGTTATGATAAAAGTAATACATAATGTTATAAGGAGCTGTTTTACATTCGTGTATCTTACAGTAAGGTATTGACCATTATATAAAAATAATACGCCAATGACGATTCCAAAATGATGAAGAAACTTGGAAAAACGATTTATGAACGAAAAAGAGATAACGTTATTTTACGAGTTTACGACGAAAAAACTTTACAAAACATCTTTTATAATATATTACTATTCATTCACAGAAAGGTATTTATTAAAACAACAAAAATATTATATAACTTTTAATTACGATACGTACTCGAAAGAATCGTAAAGGAACGGAGCTATAACTAATAAAAACGACGTTAACGAGTTGAACGATAACAAAAACTATAAAAATAAGTATAATAGTCTGTATGAAACAGTAAAATCACTATTCATCAAAAAACTACAAATTTAAAAATGTTAATATTTGATAACTCGACTTAATACGAAGGCGTGGACGTAAGACACGCGCGAAACGGATTAGAAACGAGAAAGTTACGCCATTTTTACCAAAGTATACTTATAAACATTTTTCGTTATAATTATGTTTTCACTAAAACGAGTAGACGGTGATGTAGCTATATAGAATCATACGTTATATTAGTTATCAAAGTACTATATTACTAGGGAGTTTCATAATGATGAGGCCTCTTCGGGGTGGCGTATCGACGAGTTGCTGGATTTACGATTTAAAGTGTCCTAGCTCCTCATACGTTCACTACACGACCTCTTAATTATGATAGCCCGAACGATAGTATGATGAGCTATATATTAATCAAAGTGTTTAGTACTTATACGACCTATATTGGATTAGGTTGCCTTCGGATTCCTTCGTGACGCATTTTTCTATTGTGAATACTTGTTGATTACCATTCACTCAAGGTGAGTTCATAGCCCCTTTTTCTATAATTGTTTTACAAAATCTACGGGGAGCGTTGGGAATAAAAATGTGTACTTGTTGAAGCGTAGAAAAGTTTTGGTGCTTCCGGGTATGTCTAAACGTATTTATCGCAAAATATAAACGTTTTACGTAACCAATAAAAATAAATATAAAAATTCAATTATTACTTTCGTAAAAATAATATATTGCTTGTTTGACAAAAATTTTAATTTGTTTGGTGTTCGTTTACGTTAAATGTTGATTTTTAACTTACGCGATTTAACTTTAACTATTAAAATTTAAAAGTAAACGCGTGCGAGAATAGAAATAAATAGAAAAAAAATAGTGAAATAATGACGTCATAAAATGACCTGAAAATACAAAATATATCCTTTTGAGTTTATTTATATAACTTTGTTTTTATATACTTTTTAACTACATAAATTACCACAAGTTTTCCACAACCTTTTATATCATATGCCATACATATATAATGTCCCATAAAGTCCATCATATGTCTAAGAGTCAATGGTAACAAGTCCTTAACACTTATTTGATCATAACCTCACTATGTAAACTTTTAGTTAACTAGTTTGTACTTATACTTTTATACATAAACCAACATGGTATAATACTTGTATATCCATCATGACATGATATTAACAACTATATATCATGTATAAAAGTCCATAAAACCATGATCATAAGTATAAATTCATTTTTCATGTTTAAAAGTATCCTAATGGTGATGATTTTTTTTGTATTTTTGTGCAAAACAGAAGCCTAGACACAGAGAGAAGAAAAAAAAATTATGTTCAGTGGGTGGCCCCCTTAAAGTCTGGCCGGCCCCCTTAAAATTAAGGGGGCCGCCCCTTATGAATTAAGGGGGCCGCCACCTGTTGAGAAATTATTTCTCAGATTTTTGACAAATAGTTCATTATTAATTTTTAGTGCTGAAAACTTAGTCAATTTGTTCCATCATTCCTAGACCTAAGCGTAAGTAGTTAAATGGTTCACGTTTAAGTGGCTTAGTTAGAATATCGGCTATGTTGTCTTCCGATGAGACCTTTTCTAAAGAGATATTCCCTTTTTGAACATTATCACGAAGGAAGTGGTGGCGAATTTCTATGTGTTTAGTTCGTGAGTGTTGAACGGGATTCTTACTTAAGTCTATAGCCCCTTTGTTGTCACACATTATTGGAATATTGTCTAACCTAATGCCATAGTCTATGAGAGCTTGTTTCATCCATAGTGCTTGTTGACATGCCTTTCCGGCACTAACATATTCCGCTTCGGTTGTGGAGATAGCAAGAGCGGTTTGCTTCTTTGAAAACCAAGATGTTAAACAACATCCCATGAATGTGCAAACACCACTAGTGCTCTTGCGATCAACGTAATCTCCCGCATGATCCGAATCCGCATAAACTATTGTTTCTATGCCGGATCCCTTGGGATACCATAATCCCAAATGCATAGTGCCTTTAATGTATCGGAAGATACGCTTAACCGCTTCTAGGTGAGAGGTTTTGGGATCCTCTTGAAAGCGTGCACAAAGGCAAACACTAAACATGATATCGGGTCTACTTGCCGTTAAGTATAATAAACTACCTATCATGCCTCTATATTTGGTATTATCTACGGACTCACCTTCTTCGTCCCTTGTGAGTTTGGTTTCCGTAGACATGGGGGTTTTCATTGGCTTAGAGTCTTCTAGTCCAAATTTCTTAAGCATTTCCTTAATATATTTTGATTGATTGAAAAATATTCCATCATTTAATTGTTTTATTTGTAATCCTAAGAAAAAGTTTAGTTCCCCCATCATACTCATTTCAAACTCATCATGCATGATCTTGGCAAAGTCATCACACATTTCTTGACAAGTTGATCCGAATATAATGTCATCAACATATATTTGGACGATAATGATGTTGGAGTCTTTCTTTTTAGTGAAGAGAGTGTTATCTACCATTCCCATAGAATAATTATGTTTAATAAGAAAGGCTTTTAGTCGATCGTACCAAGCTTTTGGAGCTTGTTTTAGACCATAAAGAGCTTTCTTAAGTTTATAGACATAATTAGGTTTTGCGAAGTCAATGAATCCCGGAGGTTGTGCCACGTAAACCTCCTCATTGATAACACCGTTAAGGAATGCACTCTTCACATCCATTTGGTATAACTTAAAATCTAGTGCACAAGCATAAGCTAAAAGTATTCTTATGGACTCTAGTCTAGCTACGGGTGCATATGTTTCATCATAATCAATTCCTTCTTGTTGATTATAACCTTGGGCGACCAACCTAGCTTTGTTTCTTGTTACGACCCCATTTTCATCGAGTTTATTTCTATATACCCATTTTGTTCCTATAATGGTCATATCCATGGGATTTGGGACTAGTTCCCAAACATCATTTGTTATAAATTGATTTAGTTCCTCTTGCATGGCCATTACCCAATTTTCATCTTTTAGTGCCTCATTTATATTTTTAGGTTCTATTGTTGAAATAAAGCAAAAGAAATTGCTTTTCTCTTGAGCTTGCGACCTAAGTGTTCTTTGATTTAGATTACCAATAACATTTTCTAGGGGATGACTTTTAGATTCTTTAATGTTTATTATTTGATTATTTTCTAATGAAATGTCTTCAAGATCATTGCCTATGGGTTTTGTTTTACTAACCTCAATAGCTTCTTCTTCGACTAATTCATCATCTTCCAATGGTGATGTTTTAGGTGGAGGAGGAGTCTCATCGAAAGTTACATTTAATGATTCTTCTACTTTCATTGTTTGTTTGTTAAGTATTATGTAAGCTTTACTATTTTGCGAATATCCTAGGAAAACACCTTCATACGACTTTGGGTCGAACTTGGTTAGGTAATCTTTTGTATTAAGAATAAAACATTTACTTCCGAATACTCTAAAATAGTTAAGGTTTGGTTTCCTTCCTCTTAACAACTCGTATGGAGTTTTTCCCAAAATACGTCTAATAGAAACTCTATTAATTATATAAGTTGATGTATCGATCGCATTGCACCAAAATTTTTGAGGAATGGATTGTTCATTTAACATGGTTCTACTCATTTCTTGTAAGGTGCGATTTTTTCGTTCTACTACCCCATTTGATTGTGGAGTACGAGGAGCGGAAAAATTGTGAGATATCCCATTTAAATCACAATATTTTCCAAATTGTACTTCATTATCAAATTCCCGACCATGATCCGTTCTAATTGATACAATAGAACATCCTAATTTGTTTTGGATCATTTTGCTAAATATTTCAAATTCTTCGAAGGCTTCGGTTTTATTTGCTAAGAATCTAGTCCAAGTGTATCGAGAATAGTCATCTACAATTACTAAGGTATAACGATTTCCTCCAAAGCTTCGTATGGCGGAGGGGCCAAACAAATCCATATGAAGTAGTTCGAAGCATCTAGTTGTTGAGACTATATTTTTATCCTTGTGACTCGCGTGAGCTTGCTTTCCAATTTTGCAAGCATCACAAAAATGTCGGTCGTATTTAAGTTTAGGTAGATTTCTAACTAATTCTTTAGATGCTAATGATTGAATTAGTTGCATATTAGCGTGACCTAATCTTCTATGCCATAGTGTGGAATTTTCGTCTAATGTTGCAAGGCATATTTTGTCTTCCGGTTTATTTCCTAGTTTCATTACGTATATTCCTCCTTTCCTAATTCCTTTACCTATAACCTTTTTGTTTTTTGATTATTTCGCTATCATGTTCGGTAAATATTACTTTGCATTTATTATTACATATTTGACCTACACTAAGCAAGTTATAGGTTAAGTTATCTACGTGCTCAACATTTTCAATTATTAAGGAGTCTTGAGAAATCGTACCTTTGCCTATGATTTTACCTCGCAAGTTGCTCCCAAAAATTACGTTTCCTCCGTTGTATGCTTTGTATGAAGAAAATAACTTTCGATTGCCGGTCATGTGTTTTGAGCATCCACTATCTTTAATCCACTCGTCGGGTTCCAAGTTTATTCCTAAGCATATTTCATCGGCGCTTGAGCTACAAGACAAGTTTCATCTTTAGTCTTTTCCACTTCATCTTCTCCATTGTCACTCCATGCACCTCCAATAAATGCTCTTTGATCGTTGTTCTTTGGCGGCTTTGAACATTCTCCAATGAGGTGATTTGGATCATCACATCTAAAACATTTTCTTTCACTTCTACCATAACCATCATTTCTACTTCTTTGGAATGTTTTTCTATCGCCTCGTGGTTGTCTTACAAATCTTCCTCGTCTCTTGAAGAATTTCTTGAATTCCTTTACGGCCATAGCATACTCTTCGTCTTCACTATCGGAGCTTGAGCTATCTTCATCACTTACTTCCTTTTTCACCTTTAATGCAAGAGATCTACTTTGTTCTTTCTTGCCTTTGACCGTTTCGAAATCTTTCTTTATTACTTCTTCATAAACTTTCAAGTTTCCAATTAGTTCGTCAAGAGGTAAGGTTGTTAGATTATTTGATTCTTCAATCGCCGTGACTTTTGCGCGCCATTTTGGATGTAATGCCCTAAGAAATTTCCTAACACAATTCTTGCTAGAAAAACCTTCATCAAGTGCTTTTAGACTAGTAATAATAGTGTTAAATTTAGCAAAGGCATTATCTATTGATTCCTCTTCCGGAATCATGAATTGTTCATATTGTTGAACAAGAAGATCTATTTTGTTTGCTTTGACTTGATTATTACCTTGATGAGTGATTAACAAAGTATCCCAAATTTCTTTTGCGGTTTGACACATAAAAATTCTTTCATATTCTTTACGTGGTAAAGCATTATAAATTACCATTTTAGCTTCATTATTTTTAGCAAGTTTCTTTTTAAGATCATCGTTTTGTTTATGAAAAGGTACAACTTCATCCTTTTTAGTTTCGGGATTATTTTGAATAGGAGGAAAATCACCATCGGTAATAACATGCCAAAGATCTAGATCTTTTGACTTCACATAAGTTTCGAATCTATTTTTCCAATAAATAAATCCATCACTTTCAAATAGTGGTGGTCTTTGCATAGATTGCCCTTCTAAATATTTTTCCGATTCCATAGATCGATTCAAGTTTTAAAATACAATTTATTTTAAAAATCTTGTTTGACGTGGCTCTTGATACCAATTGTGGAAAGTGTTTATAAAAATGTTAGATTCGACTTTATGTGAATTCAATACTTGGACAATTTGAACAATATACTTATCTACACAATTAATATGATAATAAGAAAGAATATTGTAAGACAAGAGATAAGAGTAAGAACAATCAAACCACAACGCGAGGATTTATAGTGGTTCGGTAACGAAGCACCTCTTCGCCCTACTCCACTCCCCGAGCACCTAACTCGAGAGTTTTCTTCACTATGTCAACAAGCTCCCTTATGGCGGAGAAAACCGTACACAACGTTGCTTATATGTATTTCCGACACTAAGCTAGATGTCGAGTTCTAATCTTAGCTAGAACCAATCTATCACAACTTCACAACTTCACTACACAACTTTGCTTCACGACTTGATCACAACTTCACAACTTCTTCACACCTTAGTTTTCCTCACACCACTACTTCACCAAGTCACTACTATAATCACACCTAACTAATACTACTAGGAAGGATAACCAAGATCCAACAATACTTGCAACTAACACCAAGATCTAACAACTACACAACTTTACAAGATTTACAAATGATTTACAATTTATGGTATGGATGCAACAAGATTGCAATATATACTTGGGGTATAATACTTCTTCACTTGATGATGGAAGTATTCTTCTCTTGCACTTGAGGAATTGAGCTTGGATCACTTGGAAACAAAGCTTTATGATTAAATGATCAAAGGATTTTAGTGAGATGTGTGGGCTGTTTTTGATCAGAAAGAATGAGTGCAAAAGGTAAGAAAATAGTGGGGAAAAGTCTAGTATTTATAGGACAAACTGGAGGAGCGTCTACCTAGGGGCGGTCTCCTTAAATAGATGGGCGGTCCCCTTAATTTTAAGGGGGCCGCCCGTGTATTTAAGGGGCCGCCCTAGGCTAGGCGCTCCCCAGTTTGTTTTTAGTGTAGGGGAATTTTCTGGAACTTTTCTAGCCGTTTTAGGTCCAAAATTTTGAAATTCAAAATATTTATTTTGAATAAAACATTTCTTTTAATTGTAGAAAATGTTTTGTAATGTTTATAAAAATGTTTACAACATTTTATAAAAGTGTGAGGATGAATAAAAATTTCCTTTGATCATAAAATGCATTAAGCATTTATTTATTCATACCTTTTAAGAGATTTAATTTTCGAAATGAAAATTAACTACTAATTACTTGTTTACGTTTAATTTTACATTTAACGTTTTTATATTTTGTGATTATCAAAACGTAAAGATGTGAAAAATATTAATAATGTTTTTAGGCATTATATTTCTATCAACATAAAATATAATTCGTGAACTATTGTTTAATGTTGTGTCAACAAAAATTATATAAATGGCATATAAAAACACTAAAATCACACAGCATAAGCAAAAATGTGCCATAAAACGAAGAAGCATAAATGTGCCAAACACGTAAAAGGCATGTATTCTTACACACTTGAACAACATTTAAGTTGCAAATAACGGCATCGACCAATTACGAAGAGTATTTTTTTGGTTACTTACCTGCATATTAGACTGTCCAGCAATGCTAATGAGTTTAGCCAAACAAATCTGCAAAAACAAACATCAAACTATATGTGATTTAAGTCACAAATACCTTTTAATATTGTAACTTTGAATAATTGGTGGCTGTTATGACTTTGTTAACCTTTATAATGACAACACATTGTCTTAAAGCGGCAAAAAACACATAACATCAATACAGTGGAACCATTTACCTGGACTAATGAGTTTATAGAATAGTAATCGAAAATGACAAAAAGAAATTAAAAATTAGATATACCTAAAGGGTTCTTTTATATGAATTTTAAGTGTTACCTGCTTGTTTTAGAAAATTACAGCAGTGAAGAGCCTGTTGGTGTTGGGTCCAAAGGATTTTAGTAATCCACTTACGGCATACTTTCATTTATGTCGTCGTGTTTTTGTGCCTTGGCTTTGATCAGTAGTGTTTGTAACACCCCCAAAATGGGTCGCAGCGGAATAAGGATCCGGGGCATGTTACTTCAAGATCAACAGCACAAGATATATATAAGAACGACACAAAAGTCGTTTAAACTGATACATTGGATTTAAATAAAAGATATATTACAAAAGCTTATAGCTTTACTTGTTCTTTGTTTTAAGGTCAAAACTACGAGCTCACACATTATTGTTTGGAGATTTTCGAGTAATCTTTTTCATGTGTGTTAATATACAAGATAAATGTGAAGTATCGAGAATCAAAGATGAGTACATTTGGGAGTTTATTGAAGGACAACTGTTTGACTTTTTCCAAGGTCGCGAAATTGTAAACTTTGTAAATAAACTTTTGCAAACAATGTATGGTATGATCTTGTATCTTGTGCAATGTGAATCATTATGTTGCATTCCCGTGTTTTCGCCGCTGACGGGGTGTGACAGCTTAAAATGAAGATATTTAAAGATTAATGTTCTGACATCCAATACGCCGTATCCATCAAGGAAGATACGGCGTATATGTGCCTGCACTTCAAAAGAGACCACGAAGGAAACAAGATCAATACGCCGTATCCAGGGAAGACCAATACGTCGTATTCAAGTTATGGAAAAAAAATATTCTGAAAGATATCAAACGTGGTCCCTACTCCAAGAAACCCCCCAATACGTCGTATTGACCTCAGTCGATACGCCGTATTGACCTTAGTCGATACGCCGTATTAACCTCAGTCGATACGCCGTATTGACCTCAGTCGATACGCTGTATCGACCATATTCCAGACCTTATAAATAGAAAACTCAAAAACAAGTTTTTAGTGTGCTAAATCATATTTTCGATACCTAAACCATAAAAGTCGATTTTCAGAGGAGAAGAAGAGCAGAAGAGGTCTTGCAATGTAATTAATTCCATAGGAAACAACTTGTAATCTCCTATACTCTTGTAGTCGTTCAGTTTTTGGTATCATTCGTTAACTCGGTTAGTTTACCTTGGCTAAATTATTACTTTTGTATTGCCTCAAACTCCTCATCATCCTCCCTAACATCACTAGCAGCAATCTCAACTCTCATACCTACACCATCCTCAGTGTGAGCTACAACTCCATCACTAATACCTACATCTGCAACAGCCTCTGCATCAGCAGTATCCACCTCCATATGCTCCTCTCTGCTATCCTTTGATGAGTATGAATCTCTAAACCTCTTGTGAGGTGGTAAAAGATTAGCAGGAGTAGGGGCTATCAACATTGAATCATGAGTAGGTGACGGTACCGAAGCAGCAGGGGACCTACATCTCTTGAGAGATGGCCTAGAAGAAAGTAAAGATAAATCCAATGACCTCTTAGAAGATGAACCTAAGGATGACTCTTATGTAGTCGGTGGGTAAGGGGTAGACAATGGTGCAGACCTCCAACATCTAAAAGCCTCACTACGTCGTGGAGTCCTAGCAAGTGATCGATGAACAAATCTCTGTGGTGTAGATGAATCAGCATCGGTGGTGTTTGGTGGTGTATGTCCGGATAAAGAATGATCTGAAGGTGAACTAGAAGAAGATGAGTCTGGTGAAGAATGACGATCCGATGAATGATGAGATACACGTCTCCATGCAAGTCTACGAGCAATAATGGGTCTAACTCTCTTCCTCGCAGTCAACAACTTATGCGGCCCGTTAGGATGGGTGCGGTAAAGTCGACCGAAAGGGATAGCCTCACCGGGTCGGATAAGAGTCGTTGAACGTCGATAAATCCCGGGTGGGGCAATAATAGGCACAAGGGGAAACTCTGATAATGGTGCAAGAGTATCATGAGATGACGATACGGGTCTCTGCTCAGCAAGCTCGGACTCACCGTCCGCCTCTAAGTCATCAGAACACAAAAAGGGTGAAACCAATGGCAAATCTGGTGCGGGAGGTAAAGAATCCTCTGATGGATCAGAATCAGAAGAAGATGAATAATCCACTAAATCAAGTACCCCGGTAGGTGAGACGACTAGAACTGCCCCCACCTCAGGTGTAACTATAGGGTCAGCTGGAACAATAGGAACCTCATGGATAATAACAAGAATAATACCAAAGAGAATCACTCGTGGGGCATGAGAGCCCACGCTCTTCTCAGACGAATCAGACGAAATAGAAATAATAGGAGCAGCCATGACCTGCACAAGCACAAGTTTATATAAATCTCTTTATATGAAACCATGCAACGTGCAAGCAAAATCAAGAAGATAAGCATGATGCAAAAATATGATATGGCAAATTAATGAATAAAGTAATTATGGGAATATGATATATAATTAGTACTTATATATATATTAAACGCTATTATTATAAGATATATATGTAAGCAGGTAAAAGCACATAGGATCACATACTGGTTATAGCCCAGACCTAGATATACTACCAGGTTCTCTATAACCTTGGCTCTGGATACCAATCTGTCATACCCCCAAATGGAGCCTAGTCGGAAACACGTATCTGAGGGCGTGACGTCATAATACACATCACATAAGATACAAAGAACGACCTCTAAGGGTATGTTTAAAATCCAACATCGTTGCTTTAATTAAAATAGTTAAAGTTTTACATAGGCTCAACGATAATATGCGGAAGCGAATAAAAGGTTTTAAAGTTTGACAACGATGTTAACATAGATAATAGTAATTCTTGAAAATCGGTCCAATGCAAGGCAACACCATAAAGCAAGCAAAGACATCCATAGCTAAGCACCTGAGAAAAACATGCTAAAATGGTCAACATAAAGTTGAGTGAATTCATAGGTTTGAATTTAATATAAAATTGGACCACAAGTTCACAGTACGTACGTGACAGTTATAAGAGATACAACTTCACATAAAGCATTTACGTTTGCACTAAGCTCATGACACCGAAGCTTAATTTAAAAGGAAGCATTTTATATGCCAAATAGTATTCCTCGCCCTAAAGGTATCTGACCAGGATCACCTATTGACATTCTGACATGGTATATATCCGTTTGTTCAGGACCTCCGAAACAAGTAAGCGCTACTTACCCGGATAGGGATAATTACTCCCAATAGATCTATTTACAACATTCGCGCTTACTTAACCAGTACGGTCGGTTAAGCAATTGACGGTTCATGATAATTCAGGCATTAGTGGTCTATTCGCTACTTAGGCAACACGTAATCAGGAAAAAGGAAACGTAAAGTAACTGTGTCCATAATTTAAAAACAAGCAATGTTTCTCACCTCAAAATAGTAAGGTAAAAGTAGTAAAACGTGGGGCTATAAACTCAGCTTAGCAAAAAATGAGCAAATGATAATCACGCAAGTAAAAGATGTTATAGAAATCTAGCCGCGAGCTAGAATAATAACGCGTCTCAGAAACACGGAAAGTATGCCAAGAATTGCACAATATGTTCATCACCAAAAGACATCCATGTGTGTTTGCTTTAGTTTGATTATCAAATCATGACGAAATAAAATCATATAGTTTTCCGTTAAGTTTCGACGTTTAACCAAAAATTACTATTTTTAGAAAGTTTCTATTTTAGGAAAGTTTTTAGTTTCGAGACGTTAATACCGTCTCCTATATCAATTAAGTTTCCATATTTTCAAAACGCACTAACTAGCCTTAATAGCTTAACTTCTAAGTCCGTTCTGCTAAATTTTACCAAACTTACTATTTTTAGTAACTTTATCACTTTTCCTAAAATATGTTAACGGCGTCTTTAAACGATACTAATCAATATATATATGTTACTATATGTTTCGCTAGTGTTTAGAAAATCCAAAAATGTCTAAAAGTGTCCGAAAACTCATTTTACTATTCACATCAGCAACTATTCATTCGGTTTTGTCGAAAAATATTTCAAGTTTCATTTGGCTATAATCCATTAGTTTAGCCCGAAAAATGTTTCAAGTTTTCATTGTTGGCCATACACTTGGTCGTTTAAAATCCACTATTATACAGTGTATAAAAAGAAAAACTCTTAATCTAAACGAGCTCTTCAATAACTACTTTTACTCCTAATGATAAACATTTTAGGTCGACCAAAACCGACAAAAACAAATTTTGGACAGCAAGCACATTATTTGTCAAACACGCAACCAAAAATCCACCAATAAACTTCACATATAGTGTCTAATCTGAGCCTAATACTTCTCTGCACAAACTAAAAACCACAACAAAACCACACATAAATCTCACTAATCCTTATATATCATTTCTATTTTTTGCAACAACTCATCAAACTCTCATCTCACCAGAACATAATATTTAACTAGTAAAATAAAGTAATATCATTATTTATGAAATCTTGTCTTTAAAATCTTTCAAAAATTAAAACACAACATGAGGATGTATGGATCTTGAACATATAAGAAGAACATAAGTAAACCACAAAGAAAGGTTCAAGATACTTACTAGAATGAAGAACAAGTAGTGAAAATCACAAATCATACCCCAAAATAAATAGATCTAGAAAAACCTCAAATAATAACAAAACCCTAATTTGTAGATCTTGAAGAAAACATTGAAAAACAATGATCAAACCTTTGGAACACCCTAGATTATGGTTAAGAAATAAGATTGAAATAGATGATCTTAGATAAAATCAAACTATGAATGTTGTTTGTGTTGTTATTATCTTTGCCGTGGACCACAGAGAAGAGAGAGAGGTGTTGAGTTTTTTTGTTGAGGCTAGGATTGGTGATGAATGACTAAAATTTTTATAATGTGTTTATATGAGGAAAAAGGATTTCTAGGGGTTTTAAGATATTTTTGTGACTAAAGTGGGTGACTAGCAAAAGAGTGAACCAAGGACTTGATGGTCCTTGTGGTTCGTCCGAAGTAGGCCAAGGAGGGGGGGGGGAAGTTCATTGTTTTGCTTTGGCTCCAAGTTTAGTTAATTAAATCCATTTCAAGTTAGTGCCTTTGTGGTCCTCACATGCAAGGTGAAAATTGTGTAAGAGAGGTGTTGGTGCATGGGGAGGTTAAGACAAAGAGGTCACTATCCCACTATCATGCATAAGTTTCAAATAAAGTGAAAGATTCCATGGAATTAATTAGAGTGTGTATGCAGTGGTGTTATTATGAGTAATAGGCGCGGGCGGATGAACTGAAATTTTTAGCTAAACAATATGAGATGGAACATAACTAAGCGTTTACAAACGAAAAGACTTTCGCAGTCCGGTATCCGTTCACATGTCAAAAATGCGAACAAAACAACAACGCAATTTAAAAAACGTTAAAAGCGTCACAAAAACCCAAAAAACCACGGGAGTGGATCGTAAACTACTAAATAACACTTAGAAAAGATTAAAATAACTCATATAATATCTAAACAAATAAATATTCGATGGTCCCGGAACGGCGTCCCGATGACCGTTTCTTTTTTTCAGATTACGCGGGTTTACTTCCCGGTAAACCGCCAGATTCAAACGTAACGTATAAAAGTCAAAGATAATTGTCGAAAAAGTTTAAAATATTGACTAAAAATCTCGGGGTGTGACATTCTTCCCCTGTTAAAGAATATTTGTCCTCAAAGCTTAAGACGTGGGTTCAAGATTAACGAAAAGGTGAGGGTACTTTTTCTTTATTTGGTTCCCTCCCAGCATTTTTGCTCCCAGAGTAAAGTTCCGAGCCCTCTCCTCGAATTCCATCGGCACCTTGCACGATTGAAGGCGCTTGCTTCAGCCGTTTAACTTCTCGGTCCATAATTTCAATTGGTTCCTCAATGAAATTTAGCTTGTCATCAATCTAGATTTCTTCTAACGGAATAGTTAGGGGTTCGTCTACGAAACACTTCTTCAGATTGGAAACATGAAAAGTACTATGAACTCGGATTAACTACTCTGGAAGTTCAAGTCAATAGCAATAAGCCATTCCCACTTTAGCAATAATCCAAAACAGAAAAATATATAACGACGGGTTTCCAGCCTTCCCCGATTGCCGAAACGTAATCCCCCCCCCTTTTACCAGGCGACCTTTCAACATGACCTTGTCTCCAACCTCAAATTCTAATGGCTTACGCCTCCTAACAGCATAGCTCTTCTGCCTATCTCGGGCAGCTTGAATTCTCTTTTTGATCTGAATGATCTTCTCAGTTGTTTTCATCCGAAAAATTATCTACCCTGGACCACGTAGCGAGCGTCTCCCAACCTCAGACCCAACAAATAGGCGACTTACATTTCGGCCGTTAGAGATCTTCAACGGTGCAAAAGCCTAGGATACTAGTGTGATAACTGTTGTTGTAAGAAAACTCCACCAAAGGTAGGTGTCTATCCCAGACACCTTTCCAAAATCCATTACATACCACGAAGCATGTCCCTCCAAGGTTTTGGACTTTCCCTCTCACTCTAACCATCAGTCTGTGGATGGTAAGCCGTACTCATATCCAATTGAGTACCTAGGGATTCATTAAATGACCAGAAATGAGAGGTAAACTTATTGTCTCGATCAGAAATATCCGAAACTTAACTAGGGCACGCCATGCCTGTGACTACATCTTCAAGATTGTCTCGTCATATTCATGCCATTTATATGGGCGTATGTCGCGAGTCATAGGGTCACGCGTGGGGGAAAAGTGCGTGCTAGATTATTGAGTATGTGGTGAGATGGTTTCGTTATGGGGGTGTTATTATGGTTGGTTATGTAACCAACCAGGGGAGAGATGAGCCTAGCATCATTATAACTTATTTACAAGAAGTGCAACTGGATGGGGCGGCAGATTAGGAGATGGAGCTTTATATTACTAGGCGACACTTCCACTTAGTTTACGAAATCCATAGTAATGTACTCCTCAATTCCAATCCTGGATCCCGGTAACAACAAACGGATGGTTTTTGGTATTCGGCCTTGACTTTGGCACAGGTCAAACATTTACTGACGTAGGTGGCAATCTCAGCCTTCATATTCGGCCACCAATACAGCTTCTTTAAATCTTGGTACATCTTGTTTGATCCAGGATGTACCGAATACTTTGACTTATGCGACTCATGCATAATTAGTCCCCTCAAATTACCTCGACAAGGTATCCAACTTCTCCCATTTAAGCATAACGTTCCATCAGCATGTGGCTCTAGCTTCTTAATCATACCACACAGATCTTCTGTTTTATAATTATCCTCATTTCTCGCCTCAACCTGAGCTTCTAAGATCTGTACAGGGAGGTTCAGACTAATCGTCAAAACTAAAGCTCAAACTCGTAGTGGCTTAAGCCGTTCCTTTCGGATCAAGGCATCCGCCACCACGTTCGCTTTTCCTGGATGATAACGTATCTCGCAGTCGTAATCACTCTACAACTCTAACTATCTACGTTGTCTCATGTTTAACTCTTTCTGATCTAGAATATGTTGCAAACTCTTATGATCAGTGAACACAACGCACTTCGTGCCGTACAAATAATGTCTCTACATTTAAAGAGCAAACACTACAGCTCCAAGCTCTAAGTCATGTATATTGTAATTCTTCTCATGAATCTTAAGTTGGCATGACGCGTAGGCTATGACCTTCTCCCTTTGCATTAAAACTACGCCTAATCCTTTACGAGAAGCATCACAGTAAACTATGAAGTTTTCACTACCTTCGGGTAAAGCCAAAATCGGTGCACTACACAACTTCTGCTTCAACAGTTGAAATGCAGCTTCTGCCTTTTCAGTCCAATCAAACTTCACGTTCTTTTGAGTCAGATTCGTCATAGGCTTGGCAATTTTTGAGAAACCTTTGATAAATCATCGGTAATAGCCAGCAAGACCTAGAAATTGATGAATCTCTGTCAGAGTCTTGGGTGATGCCCAATCCTTGATTGACTCAATCTTAGCCGAGTCCACGTGAATGCCCTCACTATCAATCATGTGACCAAGAAATTGTACATTCGACAGCCAAAATTCACACTTTGAAAACTTAGCGTACAATTCTTCCTTCTTAAGTAATTCTAAAAGTAACTTAAGGTGTTTTGCATGCTCTTCTTTGCTCTTGGAGTAGATCAAGATGTCATCAATAAAAACGATCACGAATTTATCTAAGTACGGTTTGCACACCCGATTCATCAGATCCATGAATACCGCTGGTGCGTTGGTCAGTCCAAACGACATCACTTGAAACTCATAGTGACTGTAGCGTGTCCTAAACGCTGTCTTTAGAATGTCTTCCTCTCGAACTCTGAGTTGGTGATAACCAGATCTCAGGTTGATCTTAGAGTAGACTCTTGATCCTTGCAACTGATCAAACAGGTCGTCGATTCTCAGAAGTGGATATCGATTCTTCACAGTCAGCTTGTTCAGCTCACGGTAATCGATACACATCCGAAAAGATCCGTCTTTCTTTTTGACAAACAAGACCGGGGCTCCCCAGGGTGAGGAACTCGGTCTTATAAATCCCTTGTCAGAAAGTTCTTGTAATTGAGTAGACAATTCTTGCAGTTCCGTCGGTGCTAATCTATACGGAGCTCGTGCCACGGGTGCAGCACCAGGGACCAAGTCGATTTGGAATTCAACTTGTCGCGTAGGCGGTAATCCAGGCAAGTCCTCTGGAAAGACCTCCGGAAAGTTCCGTACAGTCGGCACGTCCTCAAGTCGCTTCTCCTCCGACTTGTCTCCGGTTTCCTTCTTCGTTACTTGTGCCAGAAAAATTAGGCAACCTCTCTCAACATACTTATGAGTTTTAGTGCACGATATAATGCTCAACTTCGACTTCTCTCTTCTACTGCCTCCATCACCTTGGACTATCAAAACTTCATCTCCATAGGGAATCCGCACAACCTTCTCATCGCAAACGATCACCGCATGATGGTTCGCTAACCAATCCATGCCGATGATGGCGTCAAAGCTACCAAGTTCTACCGGCATTAGGTCAATATTGAATGGGTGACCTAATAATCCTAACGTACAACCTCTAAGCACGGTATTGGTTTCAGAAATTCTTCCGTCGGCTAATTCGACAGCATAGCTAACGTCTAAAGTATCGGGGGTTATATCAAGCAAAGCACTAAATGTAGTCGATACGAAACTTCTATCGGTACCCGAATCAAATATCATAGAAGCATAATGGTTATTGAGAAGAAACGTACCCTTAACGACATTGGAATCGGGGTTAGCGTCTCCTCCACCCAACACATAAGCTTTTCCTCTTGCTTCACCAACTCCATTCTTGTTTCCAGCCTTATTTCCATGGTTTCGATCCTTTAACTTTGGGCAATCACTTCGGTAGTGTCCTTGCCCTCCACACTCGTAACAGGTTACAACCCTCTGATTCACTACTTGACCCCTCTGAGTTGAAGTAGTGGAGATTGTGACCTTACAATCCCGGGTCAAATGCCCAACCTTGTTACACTTCCCACATCTCACTGTGCATGGTCCTTCATGGTGAAGCTTACACTTGTTACAGAGAGGCAACAGTCCATTATATGGTTTCTTCTCATTGTTGCCAGCCGTATAGGCTCTTGCTACATTCTGACCTCCTACATTTGGCCTTTTGAATGGTGGTTGCTGTCCACGGTTGTCTCTCTGATTGACCTCCAATCTCCTTTTGTTCTCAGCATTTTTCACAGCATAACCCTTCAACTTTTGGTCCATTAAGTTGTTAGCAATCCTAATAGCATCTTGCAGTTTTATAGGTTCGGCAACAATTACATTCCCTTGGATGTTATCGGGATCCTCCATGAATTTTCTCAACCCGATCCTCCTCCCTCTGACCATCTTGGTGCCACCATCATAGTCAACTCTTGAAATCTCTAAGTATAGGCAGCCAAATCATTGTTTTTCACGGTTAAGTTCTACAGTTCAATTTCCATTTTTTGAATCTCATTCCTTGGAAAGTACACTTCAGTCATTAGCTTCATGAGCTCTTCTCATGACATGGCAAAGCAGTCTCAGTCCTAAAGTCCTCTTGTGGAGTTCCAACCAAGTTAGTGCCTGTTTAACAGTGTGGCAATACATACTGACTTCTCGTATTTCTTTGGGCAGTTGCTGATATGGAACACTGTTTCCATCTTCTCAAACCACCTTATCAATCCGACAACTCCTTTCGTTCCCTTAAAGTTGAGTGGTTGACACTTCATGAAATCCTGGTAGGTGCATTCTCTAGCAACAGGCCTATCGCCTCTACCATTCTCATTTGGATTTCCATTTCCACCATTTCCATTCTCACCATTTCCATTCTCACCATCTCCATTACCGCCATTTCCATTACCGCCGTCACTGCCGTTCTGGCTTTGATTCTCAGCCTCGAGAGCATTGGCGGCACGGGTCGCCTCATAAGCAGCCAACGCTTCTTCCACACGTCGGTTAACGAGTTCTTCGATTGCTTCAGGGGTCATACCGAAGCGAGTGATAGTCATGTTCTATGTCACAAGACATAACGCACGATAAGATTCGATACGAGATATAGCCATTATAAATGGTAAATAGGATTTATATAGAAAATACAATAGAACATGTCTTGCCAAAACACGTAAATAACAATAAAGATGAATACGCGAGGGAATCAAAACAAGCTTTTCATTTCACGAATAAAAGCATAATTCGGTTACAATCATCCAAAATAGGTACATGATTTACGATTATTTCTACTGCCAACATCTAGACCTAACCATCAGTCTAATGTCCTACATAATCATGGTACTACTAGTCTAAGGGCGAAAACCCAAATGTCTCTCAACATATGACTCCAACCTCCTAAGTCTCTTTCGAGTATCATCACGATCCCTACGAACCTGAAGAAACTCCTCCTATGATAGTGCCATGTGCCAACGAATACTGTTAATCCGATCTCTCTCTATACTCAACATGGCTCGAACCTTTAGGTACTCCAGTCTTAAACTACTAATCCTCTAAACCAAACTAGCTCGCTCTCTACTAGCTACCATCTGACTAGTCTCCAACTGTCTCTGAGTGGTCTCAATCTCAGTAATCCTATCAATACGAACCTTTGACATGTAGTGAACTATATCATAAATAGTATCCTCAAGATCAGGTATACCTCCTCTAGAAGACTCAGAACTATCACCAATAGCCAATGGATCTACAACGATCTCTCTCGTGTCTGCCGCACTAGCCTCTGCCTCAAACTCCTCATCATCCTCCCTAACATCACTAGCAGCAATCTCAAATCCCATACCTACACCATCCTCAGGGTGAGCTACAACTCCCTCACTAATACCTACATCTGCAACAGCCTCTGCATCAGCAGTATCCACCTCTATATGCTCCTCTCTGCTATCCTCTGGTGAGTATGAATCTCTAAACCTCTTGCGAGGTGGTAAAAGATCAGCAGGAGTAGGGGCTATTGACCTCGAAACATGAGTAGGTAATGGTACCGAAGTAGTAGGGGACCTACATCTCTTGCGAGATGGCCAAGAAGAAGGTGAAGATGAATCAAATGACCCTCAAGAAATAAACCAAGGATGACTCTTATGTAGTCGTGGGTTGAGGGTAGACAATGGTGCAAACCTCCAATGTACTAAAAGCCTCACTACGACGTAAATCCTATCAAAGTGGATCGTGAAAAAATCCTCTGTGGTGTAATGAATAAGCATCGGGGTGTCCTAGTGGTGTAATGTCCGGATAAGAATGATCTGAAGGTTGAACTAAGAAAAAGATGAGTTCCTGGTAGACGATTTCCGATGAATGAGAGATCACGTCCTCCATAGCAAGTCTATGAGCAGGGATGTGTCTAACTCTCTTCCTCGCAGTCAACAACTTACGCGGCCCATTGAGGTGGGTGCGATAAAGTCGACCGAAGGGAATAACCTTACCAGGTCGAACAAGAATCTCTGGCCGTCGACGAATCCCGGGTGGGGCAACAAAAGGTGCAAGGGGAAACTCTAATAATGGTGTAAGAGTATCATGAGATGACGATACGGGTCTCTGCTCAGCAGGCTCGGACTCACCGTCCGCCTCTGAGTCATCAGAACATAAAAAGGGTGAAACCAATGGCAAATATGGCGCGGGAGGTAAAGAATCCTCCGATGGATCAGAATCAGAAGAAGGTGAATAGTCTACTAAATCAAGTACCCCGGTAGGTGAGACGACTAAAAATGTCCCCACCTTCGGTGTAACTATAGGGTCAGCTGAAACAATAGGAACCTCATGGATAATAGGGATAATAGCAGGAATAGCACCACAGAGAATCACTCGCGGGGCATGAGAACCCACACTCTCCTCAGACATATCAGACGAAATAGAAATAACAGGGGCAGCCATGACCTGCACAAGCACAAGTTTATATAAATCCTCTTTATATGAAACCATGCATGTGCAAGCAAAGCCAAGAAATAAGTACGATGCAAAATATGAAATTGCAAAACGATGAATGAGGTAATTATAGCAATATGATATATATTATCAGTACTTATATATATTAAACGCTATTATTATAAGATATATATGTAAGCATGTAAGGCACATAGGATCACATACTGGTTATAAACCAGACCTAGATATACTACCTGGTTCTCTATAACCTTGGCTCGAATACCAATCTGTCACACCCCCAAACGGGGCCTGGACGGAATACACGTGTCCGGGGGCGTGACGTCATAATACACATCACACAAGATACAAAGAACGACCTCTAAGGGTACGTTTGAAAATTCAACATCGTTGCATTAATTAAAATAGTTAAAGTTTGACATAAGTTTAAAGATAATATGCGGAAGCGAATAAAAGTTTTAGAAATTGACAACGATGTTTAAACAGTAGATAATAGCGTTTCTTGAAAATCGGCCCAATGCATAGCGACACCAAATAGCAAGCAAAGACATCCACAACTAAGCACCTGAGAAAAACATGCTAAAACGGTCAACATAAAGTTGAGTGAATTCATAGGTTTGAATTTAGTATTAAAAGTGGACCACAAGTTCACAGTACGCACGTGACAGTTATAACAGATACAACTTCACATAAAAGAATGTATTTACTGTTGCACTAAGCTCATGACACCGAAGCTCAATTTAAAAGGAAGCATTTTATATGCCAAATAGTATTCCACGCCCTAAAGGTATCTGACCAAGATCACCTATTGACATTCCGACATGGTATATATCCGTTTGTTCGGGACCTCCGAATCTAGTAAGCGCTACTTACCCGGATAGGGATAATTACTCCCAATAGATCTATTTACAACATTCGCGCTCACTTAACCAGTCAGTCGGTTAAGCAATTGACGGTTCATGATAATTCGGGCATTAGTGGTCTATTCGCTACTTAGGCAACACGTAATCAGGAAAAGGAAACGTAAAGTAACTGTGTCCATAGTTTGAAAACAAGCAATGTTTCTCACCCCAAAATAGTAAAGTAAAAGTAGTAAAACGTGGGGCTATGAACTCACCTTAGCAAAATGAGCAAATGATAATCACGCAAGTAAAAGGTGATATAGAAATCTAGCCGCGACCTAGAATAATAACGCGTCTCAGAAACACGGAAAGTATGCCAAGAATTGCACAATATGTTCATCACCAAAAGACATCCATGTGTGTTTGCTTTAGTTTGATTTAACAAAACATGATGAAATAAAATCATATAGTTTTTCGTTAAGTTTCGGCGTTTAACCAAAAATTACTATTTTTAGAAAGTTTCTATTTTAGGAAAGTTTTTAGTTTCGGGACGTTAATACCGTCCCCTACATTTGTTAAGTTTCCATAATTCAAAATGCACTAACTAGCCTTAATCGCTTAACTTCTATGTCCGTTTCGCTAAATTCTTACCAAACTTACTATTTTTAGTAACTTTCTCGCTTTTCCCAAAATATGTTAACGACGTCTTTAAACAATACCAATCAATATATAAGTGTTACTATATGTTTCGCTAATGTTTAAAAAGTCCAAAAATGTCTGAAAGTGTCCGAAAACCTATTTTACTATTTACATCAGCAACTATTCATTTGGTTTTGCCGAAAAATGTTTCAAGTTTCATTTGGCCATAACTTGGTCGTTTTAAATCCATTTTTAAAGTGTGATATATGAAAAACTATCTATTCGAAACGAGCTCTTCAAAAACTACTTTTACGCCTAATGAAAACATTTTTAGGTCGACCAAAACCTCAAAACAAATTCGGGACAGCAAGCACTTTTTGTCAAAAACACAACCAAAATCCACCCAAACTTCACAATAGTGCCTAATCTAGCCTAATCTCCATTCACAACAAAACCACACCTAAATCTAACCTAATCCCTTCATTTCTATTGTTGCAACACTCATCAACTCTCATCTCACCAAGAACATAATATTTAACTAGTAAAATAAAGTAGTATCATTATTTATGAAATCTTGTCTTTAAAATCTTTCAAAAATTAAAACACAACATGAGGATGTATGGATCTTGAACATATAAGAAGAACATAAGGAAAACCACAAGAAAGATCAAATACTTACAAGAATGAAGAACAAGTAGTGAAATCACAAGATCTATACCCCAAAATAATAGATTTAGAAAAACCTCAAATAATAACCAAACCCTAATTTGTAGATCTTGAAGAAAAACATTGAAAAACTATGATCAAACCTTTGGAACACCCTTAGATATGGTTAGAAATAAGATTGAAATCGATGGATCTTGAACAAAATCAAAACTATGGATTGTTGTTGGTGTTGTTTTCTTGCCGAGACCCAAGCAAAAGAGAGGGAGAGATGTGTGAGTTTTTGTTGAGGCTAGTATTGTGATGAATGACCTAAAATTCTCATAAGTGGTGTTTATATAGGGAAAGGTTCTAGGGTTTAAGATATTTTTAGGACTAGGAGTGGGTGACTAGCAAAAAGAGTGAACCAAGGACCTTATGGTCCTTGTGGTTCGTCCGATATAGGCTAAGGAGAGGGGAAAAGGGTTCATTGATTTGCTTTGGCTCCAAGTCTAGTTAATTAAATCAATTTCAAGTTAGTGCCTTTGTGGTCCTCACATGCAAGGTGACAAATTATGTAAGAGAGGTGTTGGTGCATGGGAAGGTTAAGACAAAGAGGTCACTATCCCACTTATGCATGTATAAGTTTCAAATTAAAGTGAAAAGATTCCATAGGAATTAATTTAGAGTGTGCATGCGTGTGAAGTGGAGTAGGGGGGATATACATGAACTATATGACTTATAAACACGAGACATACGATAACTAGAGTTTACACGAAAAAGGTTTCGGGTTTCCGGGGTTTCGTTAGGTCAAAAACGCAAAAAATGCAATTTAAACGTTAAAGCGTAAAAAAATAAATATCGGGAGTGATCGTAAACTACGAAACACTTAGAAAAGATAAATTAACTCATATATCATCTAAACTAATCAAAATCCGAAGTCGGAACACATCCGATGATGTTTTTCAGATTTACGCGAGTTAACTTCCCGGTAAACTGCCGGATTTAAACGTAACGTATAAAAATCAAAAATAATTGTCGGGAAGTTTGAAAATATTGACCTGAAATTTTTGGGGTGTGACACATATCTCTCCGGATAGAGGATAGTCTAGATCTTGATTCACTATTTCCATTTTTTTCTTTTTAGTTTGAGTGAACACCCGGTAGCCAATCGATCAGGACTAGGAGCTGCACCAAGACGGATTAGTTCGCCTTCGGGTTCTTAAGAAGAAAAAGAAGATCCCGGAGTTCTCTTTCTAGCCCGAAGTTCTCTTTCTAGGTTTAGGAGATTGCTTTGACTTTCTTATTAACCCTACCCGAAAGAGAGCGAGTGGCGGATTCAGAGAAAAGCTATTATTCTTAGCAGTTTCACAAGTGAATGGAATTATTCTTCCCCCAAGGGTGACTTCACTACCTAGATCCTCATCTCTTGAACTCGTTCTGGCAGCTAGTTTAATGGCACCGGCATCTCATCTAGTCTAGATCGATTCCCTAAGAGCTTCTTCTCTAGCAGGCGATTTGGCCCATTTTCTCTTTCCTGGTAATAAGGAAAGGCCTTTCCCTATCACGACCGCCTTCCTTTATTCGGAATTCATTCGTCTCAAAAGAAAGAGCTAGCAAACCACACCAATTCCATTCCAATTATCTCTGACAGAGCAGGATAGCTGCCATCAACCCTTTAGAGCGAGGGCCCTCCGAGACCAATGCAGAAGGAATAAGAGCCTTTATGCCTTGAGCCTTGAGCGAAATCATTGACCTTGCGCCTGGTTTGATTAGGACATTGCCGCATTTCATCTCAAAGAGGATCTAACTCTTTCTTTCCGGCTTAGCCGAACTACTTGGCTCGGATCAATTCACTCTTTCTTTATCGCAAGCAAATAGCCAAAGAGCTGATGAAAGAGCACCGTCTTCTCTTATTCCTGAAAACATCTTCAGAGCAGTTATTACAAAAAGACTAGCATCTCTAACAGGAAAAGCAAGCAAAGACCTCCCCTTTGGTTTGGTGGCCTCCTTCCTTGATAAGAGTGAAAGCAGAATCAGAATCAGACTCTTGGACGTGGGATCTTGCCTAAATCAATTTCCATTGAGTGGGGTAAGTCTCAAAAAGCATTTCACCGGCACTCAGCCCTTCTCCCCTTACTCCAAGAGCCGAAACAGCCCCTATTCCTTCAACAGCAGTTAGGCCTTTTTCTAATCCTACAGCCCTTCTCCCAAGAGTTTCAGAAAAGGCTACCGACTTGGCCTACTTTGACTACGCTATTCTTCTCATTTCGAAAGAAGAAGTAGCCCCGCCGACGACAACAGATTCAATAGCTGGGGATCTTGCTAATAATGAAACTCCTAACCTTAAATCATAGAACCGGGGATTATTTCCAAGAATCCGAAGTTGGAGCGGGGAAAAAAAAATCCCCAGTGGGTAGGGAAGCTGCCCATCCGTTATAGTTGCTTCAGAAAGAGAAATTGGAAGGTTGGGCGATCTCCTATCCTGTCCGGTCGTTGTGGCAAGCGAATCTATTGAGAGATATATTGAGCCGGTAAGCGGGATTGACTTGCCGAATAGTGATATGATGTCACGAAAAACGGCTGCTCATTTCGTATCTTGAAGAAAGTCAAGCAGGAATAGATGGCCTGCCCCTAGCTCTAACTAATATCTCTACTTTGATAGCACAGGAGTGCTTTCATTCCCTGCCACCCGCTTTTATAACTGCCCTCCCTCCACGAGTAGATATTTAGTATTGAATAGTGTCAAACCCAATCCCAAGCAATAGTCAAGAAGAAAAACTCAGGTGTGATTCAGGATTGATCGACGCCCGAGGAACGCTCGACCGAATGATTAGTCGGAGAGGTCGTACCGTCGAGCGAGTTGGGGTAAGTCTTCCGCTTGCTTTTATTCATGCCATAAGTGTGACATTGGACCCGTGCTCGGATGGGGCGTTACACAAAAATTATGTCATCTACATATATTA